>JABXJD010000062.1:1500000-1675000 GCA_013375575.1 Percina caprodes
CACTCCGTACTTTGGTGGTTATTGGGACTTGAACTGGCGACCCTCCGGTTATCAACTCGATTCCCTACGGACTGAACTGCTGCCAACCCAAATAAGTTAATAGGGCAATTTTCCACCTTTACAAAAGTGCTTGTTTTGCCGCTGACAGGCTCAGATTATTATTGTAAGTGTCTATTATGGAGAGGATTTCAAAGGGGGTCGACCTTTCTGTTGAAGAGAAAGATCCTTTATTTAAACATAAAAATATCTGTGAAATTGCTTTCGCTAAACCCACCAGAATCCATGTGAATAAACAATACTTTTAGCATTGTAAAACACACTTTATTCATAGTCGACAGAAACAAAATTAGACAATGAAAAGTTTTGGGTCTTCTTTCTACTTGTCCAAACATAACAATATATTGGCTCTATACACGCTAAAATTATTGTTTTTTTTTAAATGGAGTCTGGTGGGTTTAGAGCTAGTGACTTCTGAGCTTTTTGTTGTTAAACAGAGGTCTTAAAGAGGTTTTAAAGGTGTGTCTCTAGAGGGATTCTTTCCATAATGTTGACCCTATTAACTTACATTGTAGCTTGTTTCACATCTGCTGACTGCAGCGGTCTCACTTAGTACTGGACCAATTTCAAAGATTGTTGTTCCCATCATTCAGTTAGACACAAAAACATAGGAAAATAGTGTTGAAAAAAATGTCAAAATGTTCAGAACAATCTGGGTGAGATCTCTAGTGAGACCCAAATCTGTCCCAGAGCAATGGGTAAAGAGATAGCTGAAACGTTTTGAAAGTCCTCAAATCTCTTTTGAAAACTAACCTTAACTTATGATGTGTTGTATGACTTGTTTTGGTCCATTATCAGATTTCATATGATGTGTACAGTAGCAGGGGAGCCAAATACGATTTTTGGCAACGCACAAATACAGGGTTTTTACAATTATTCATTTAATATAGATATTTAAAAAAGTATTTCTTTTTTGAAAAAGAAATAGCTGGTGATCCTCAGAAATGGGCCGACGCATGTAAGCTGGTTCAGGCAGTCAACCCGAGCCACACTACTGTACACACACGTGCCATGCCTCAGTCCCCGTATCTGTACCAAACACACCCCCTCTATTTGACGTCTATTTATTTTTCTTCCTGTCAACCATGCAACTTTGTGTTTTTCTGGGTCAAAATTTCAACATTTTGTTATTGTTTTTCTAGACTTTTTTGGTAACTTTTCCAGATTTTTTTTTTTTTAAACTTTTATCAGCGTCTTTAAAAAACATGTTTTTGTCTGGGTTTTTGCAGCTTTTCACAACATTTGTCAATTTGTTCAACGCTCTTTTGTCTTAGTTCTGATATAGAAAGTTTTTGTAAAATGGGTGAAATTTGGCCCAAGGACAACAGACGGGTTAAGTTGCACAATTTCCCCATCTCTGCCTTGTCAATGTTGCTGCTGCCCTGCACCCGTATCACTGCCTGCTTTCAGCCCCACCACCACCCCAGCATCCACCTGCAGGCTCCGGCCAGGGGGAAGCTACTTTATCCTCGCTCCCCAGCCCAGAGTCTGGCCGCCAAACATAACGTTCTGCTGTTATAATAAACATTTCAAACGTGAGTTGTCTGACTGAACTGTAAGTATGGTGGATATTTGTGCTCCAACTGCTTGTGTTGATGTGACGGGAGATATTACATACTTTTTCAGTATTGTACCCAGGCTGACAGAGAGTCACAGCTCTATTGAGCCATGTATGCATTCTCTAAACTCTCAGTAGTGACGACTTGGTGAACTTCTTTAATGATCTAATTATAACTATTATAGAGATGAAATTCCTCAAACTGTACTAATTAATCTTCAAAAGCATTAACCCTATTTAGACTGCTTTTCTCCTATCGACCTTTGCCAATTAACATTAAAGATTTCTACAGCTGATCCATCTACCTGTCTCTTAGACCCCGTCCCAACGAGGCTACTTAAAGAAGTTGGTTAACACTTCTTCACTTCGTTAAAAGACATGATCCATATGTCTTTATTAACAGGTTATGCACCACAGTCATTTAAAGTAGTGAAAAAACATCCTCGATCCTGAAGTCTTAGCCAACTATAGACCTATATTTACTCTTCCCTTTTTCTCCAAGATCCTTGAGAATGTAGTCGCTAATCAGTTATGTGACTTTCTACAAAACAATCGTTTTATGAGGATTTTCAGTCTGAATTTAGAGCGCATAATAGCACAGAGATTGCACTGGTGAAAAATAACATTTTAACTGCTTCAGACAAAAAACTTGTCTCCCTACTAGTCTTACTAGATCTTTGTGCTATATTCAACACTATTGACCATGGTATGCATAGTACTACAGAGACTGGAACATTTCATTGGCATTAAGGGAACCACACTAAGCTGGAGGATTTAGTCCAATTCATCAGATCAATCTCAGTTAGGTAATGTTGACAGTGAGTCATCCATGCACACTAAAGTTAGCCATGGTGTTCCACAGGGCTCACAGATTTTCTCGGATTGTGGTGGCACCTGGATTGTGGTTGCAGCTGCTGGTTCTGCTCAACGCCCTCTGCTACTACTATTTTCCTCATTAGTAATAGTTCTATTATCTTTACTGTTACTATAATTGCCACTGTTCATCATATCATTCATTTTTACCCATTGGTCGGAAACGTCAAGATCTATAAACAATCTGACGGAAAGCAGTAATAACAAAGTATTTGTGCTTGTTGGGGGGTTAAGAACACAACAAATTGGCTGTTTCATTGATACTCCCCCCACCAGACAACCTTGCGGCAAATCACCTTGATAGTTTTGTGTTTTTGTTTGAATGCCCACAAAGGCAAAGAATTAATGTGTCAGTAATTTGGTAGGAAGTTCTGGTGTCAACAGGCCAACAGTTAGCAGCCAAGTTTGAAGGGAAAGGGATACAAGTCAGCACTTCCAAGTCTAAGGCTATGGTCTCTGCCAGTGGAGTTTGTTCACTGGTCTTGAGGTGAGGGAAAGATGGAGCATGATATCAACATGCAGGTGGGTGCAGCTACAGAACTTGGGCAGAAAAGGGATAGATGGATATTCATACAGCCCTGATCATGTTCTTACTGACTTCTTTACGTGTTGCGCTCAATTGCTTTATGGTGGCCTCTCTTGACACATCAACATAAAAATTAAAAAAACAACAACTGGGATGCTCATTCTAATACCTGAGTCTGTAAAGAACGTATAAAGTCTCCATCTCCGTCTGCTTATCCGGTATCGGGTCGCAGGGGCAGCAGCTCCAGTAGGGGACCCCAAATTTCCCTTTCCCAGGCCACATTAACCACCTCTGACTGGGGGATCCCAATGCATTCCCAGGCCAGGTTGGAGATATAATCCCTCCACCTAGTGCTGGGTCTTCCCCGAGGCCTCCTCCCAGCTGGAGGTACCTGGAACACCTCCCTAGGGAGGCGCCCAGGAGGCATCCTCACCAGATGCCCGAACCACCTCAACTGGCTCCTTTCGACGCGAAGGAGCAGCGGCTCTACTCCGAGCTCCTCTTGGATGACTGAGCTTCTCACCCTATCTCTAAGGGAGACCCCAGCCCCCCTCCTGAGGAAACCCATTTTGGCCGCTTGTACCCTGTATAAAGACCGAAAGCTTTTATTCTCAAGTAAGAGAGCACCATGTGCTGTGCCTACAGGCTCGTTAAACAGACATGTCTTAAACAGTGAATTTAAATGATAAAAGCACTGAGAGTGCAGCATAGGGAGCTCTCGACTTTGGGTTTCCATGTCCATCTTCCTCTTTATATATCCTTACACACACACACACACACACACACACACACACACACACACACACACACACACACACACACAGATAAATTCAAATATTTTGTTCTGACTCAATAAAAAAGAAACACACTGTGTGTGAGTGTGTGTGTGTGTGTGTGTGTGTGTGTGTGTGTGTAATGTTAATGATAATAATTGATTTGACAGAGTCTAAGAGTTAGGTGTCAGATAAAATGAGAGTATGGCTGAATGGACCCACGCACACACATGCACAAGGACACTGCAGGGTTAAATAGTTATTTGAGCTTACCCTCATCCTTACCGACACCTGACACACATGTACACACACACACACACACTATCTTTGTCTTTCTCTCTCTCTCGCACACACAAACACACACACACACCACTACAGGTACTGTAGCTAAATATATAAAGCAGATACACATGCAGACGTAAAAAGGCAATTATCTTGAAAAGCTAAACCTGATGTAATGATTTATATTCCTTTAAGTAGAAGTTTGTTGTCTGCAGCATGTATTTACCTAGAGTGGCAAGATACAAGTTAACAAAATAACATATATCTGCAATAGGTTGCTCAGAAAGTGGGACTATCCAAAGATACTCTGGAAATTATGTCAATGCCAAAATTCAAAACTGACAAAAACAATAGCCTGGGCCTCCAGTGTTAAGTCTAAACATGTGCATCAGATCGGAGAGCCAAGCCAGTAATTAGAATAAGTAAGTGCATGCATAATGAATGAGTTTTTCAACCTGTTTTCTGTGATTAGTTTAATTGTGTATTGCATGTAAACAATACTGCTAAGTGTAGACAAATTTGAAAGAGGATAAAAAGTTTTGTGATTCCAAGGTCAACTTTCGACTTCATTCAGTTGTCTGGCAAAACAAGACTACATCATACCTCAACAAAAGAACAACATATGTGATTGTTGAAGAGTAGCAGTGACAGGCAGACATCGTGATCAAGTTAGCGTTCTTCTAAACCTTTCTAAACCCAACAAACTACTTCCAGCAGATGAGAACGCGTGTTACAATATCATTCATCGTTTCATACACTATCATACGAACCCATTTGTGAGAACGCGTTTTTTTAACATTCGCTTTTGGGCATTTTAGGCCCCTATCTGTCAGGACAGCTGAAGACAGGAAAGGGGAGAGTGGGGAAGGGGTGACATGCAGCAAAGCAGAGTCGAGGAGTAAACCTCTACAACTCTACCGACCGAGCCGTCTGGGCGCCCTGCATTAGTTTAATCATCACCCACCATCAATCCACGCCAATCTCCTCCCTACCTGGACTTTCTCGCTCTTTATACTCCGTCACCTGACTTCCTGCTTTGCTCCAATCATATTACCACGGCCACTAGAGGTCGCCGTAACAAATATAAATATTGGTCGTAAAAGCCTGCTTGCACAAACTACCTTTACTGTTATGGTTTGGGGTTTTTTCTTGGGGTTTATTTGTCCCTTTCTTTTGCCATCTTGTGTTTTGTCTTGGTTTTTTCCCTAGTCTTGTGTTGCTGGTCCTGTCTTGTGTTTCCCCGTGTCTGATTGTTCTACTTCCTGTTTTATTTTGGTAGTCTCGCTTCCTGTCTTGTCTTGTCTTGTTTAGCTTTACTTTGTTTGTCTGATTGTCCAGTCCCGCCCTAATGTGATTCACCTGACGTCTCACCTGTTCCCCATTACCTCATTACCTCGTGTATTTAACCCCCATGTTTCCTTTGTCCCTTGTCAGATCGTTCTGGTCAGTTTGCTTGCATGTTCTTTGTCGTCCTGTGAGCTCCCGTTCCTTCTACCAGTTTCCCTGTGAGTTTGTTTTTGTTGTTGTTTTTTGTCTTGTCAGCTCCACGCCCTATTTCTCCCTGAACCTCGGTGGATCTTGTGTTTGGTAGTTTTTGCTGTTTTCCTGGAGTTTTTGGACTGGCTGTTCCCTGGTGTGTTTTTCTTTACAATAAATCATCCTGTCTTCACCTACCTACGCTGCGTTTGGGTCCTCCTTCATGCTGTACCGTAACACTTTACAGCTCTTTTCCGGCGGAAGACGGCCTTATAAAAACATGGCACTTTCATCCCTTTCAATTTTTAGTTACTCAAGTTAATTTTAGTTTTTTCTCCAAATGTTCAATTGTGCTTTTTTCTGACTACTGTAACATAAAATCTATGTAGCTTTTACAGTCTCTTTAAGACATGAAGACACACTAGGATGTCACAATTTATCTCTGATCCCCCATACTATTATGCCTGCCAGATGTAAATTGCTGGGATAAAGCCTGACATCTGGCGCGTCTCTCACATGCCAGATGTCCCTTCCCTCTCACTACCTCTGCTATTGGGGTATAGCGCTGCCCAAGACAGTTATTTAGAGAAGTACAAATAGGCCAGAGCATTTTTGCATTATCCCATCAATAGCATTTTCAACAATATAAAAAAATATGACATACTTGTTTTGTCACGTATTAATATTAAATGTTGATAATTAAGTTAAAGCAACTTCAGCATTATTGATCAAGGGTTAGGGTAGATTAGTGAACTACCGAAACATGGTTGGCGTGATACTCTTTGTCTTTTTGCCAAAAAGACCCAATCCAACAGTGTCCTATTTCATCTCTGAGTACTACAGACTTCCCAACCCATAAACTGGGATAATCCACACCAACTAATGCAAAACACAGAGGATTTCCTCACTTATACCATGTGATTAAAATATAAGGTTGTATATATGAGTACTTTCATACTGAAGCTGATGTTTTCTTAATTGCTGTAGAGAGATTTTTGTTAATGGGAACAAAATGCTGTTGAGGGAAAATGAAAGCTTGGGGGGTGCAAGGTGGAGGCTGGGGGTGTGGCCTTGACCAATTGCCACTTTGCTCATTTGAAAGCCATGATGTCTTTCTCATTGGTGGGCTAAATTCTCTGGGCGGGCAAAGCAGAGAAAGGGGAGGTCACTGCTCCTTATGACCTCATAAGGGGCAAAATTCCAGATCGGACCATCTGAGCTTTCATTTTCAGGCAGAGCAGGATACCCTATCAACATTTGCAGCCACTGGGGGACCATAGACAGGCTGGGGGAATGCATATTAATGTTAAAACACCTCAAAAAGTGAACTTTTCATGCCATGGGACCTTTAAATACGTCATCAATGAATGCTTTGTGGATACATTCACTATCAACATCTTTGCTTCAACATTCCGCTGCTGCGCAGTGATAGAACATTAACTGAACAGTTTCTGAAGACAGAGGTTGCATGGGAAACATTTTAAGTTGGGTGTTGGGCCTTTCTTGGGACTTGTTAGAATTATGACTTTCATTTGATGTGAGTAGATATGCTGGGAAGCATTTGCTCCTTGTTTGCACTACTGCTAAAACTGTTTCATGCACATCAAAGTGTCTATAACTGTTACACGCCCCCAACCACGTGTTAATAACACAGAAACCATTTAGTTTAAAAAAAAAATAATCATTTTTCAACCTTTTAAAAATCCTTAGACAAAGTCTGGACACAAAAACAATCTTCGGCCATGAATTAATAAAGGTGGATGCGATATGACCAAGGACTACTCCCCCCCGCCCCGTCTCTCCACTGTGCCAACACTCTCTCAGCCTGCCTGTGAGCCCAGAGGTCTGTTCAGTGGCCCGTAGTACCAGCAGAACTCTGTGGTTGTAGCTCCCAGTGTGAACGCATGAAAGCGTGAGAATGTGAAGCGGGCAGTTCTACATCCGAGCATGGATCTCAGCTCACTTCCCCTTAATAAATAGATTAAAACAATCTCTCTCTCTCTCTCTCTCTCTCTCTCTCTCTCTCTCTCTCTCTCTCGCACACACATGTACAGATGTAGATCGAGGCTACTGTGGTGCTGTCACTGCCTTCTCTCTCCCAGCTCCTCTCTTGCCTCCATGTCCATTTGTCCGTCTTTCATTTGTTCCCTGCAGAGTTTTCCATTGGTCACTCTTGTTCTCTCTTTCTTGTTCTTTCTATATTCTGTCTATTGCGATCATCCCACTGCTCTCTCTCTCTCTCTCTCTCTCTCTCTCTCTCTCTCTCTCTCTGTGTTTGCCTCTCTCTGTGTCTCTCTTGGTGACATGGTTCAGTAGAGCGTATTCTCACTGGCCACAGGAACACTCCAGTAATCCAGGGAATTCTAAAGCGTGCGTGCACACACACACACACACACACACACACACACGCACACACATGCACATGCACACAAATGCACATGCACACACACACACACACAAACAAACACGTGAAAAAAAATCAAAACTTGGATGTGCCACTGTCAGTGTTACCTCTGTGATAGGCACATCCAAGTTTGTTTTTCTTTCTTGTGTGTGTGTCTGTTTGTGTGTGTGTGTGTGTGTAGAGCTGCAAAGCTGCAAAACTATTTTGATAATTGATGAATCCGTCTGACTCAAATTTTATGAAAGATAAGTGAAATTCTCTACTATTATCACTGCTCCGTGAAAGTAAGCTGAATGTATTTGAGTTGTGGACGAAACAAGACATTTGAGGACGTCATCTTGGGTTTCGGGAAACCACAATCCACATTTTTCACCATTTTCTTACATTTTATAGACCAAACAATTAATACATGAATTGAGTAAATAGTCGACAGTTGCAGCCGTACTGCGTGTGTGTGTGTGTTTGTGTGTGCATGGGTGTGTGAGAACAGTTCCATCAGTAGTTTTTTGGGGGGCATCTTATTTAAGTTTATTACATCATTATGTAAATGCCATCAGGAGAGCAGCCTCATCTATTCCGATTAGCTGCTGCTCCACATCCCTCTGTGTGTGTGTGTGTGTGTGTGTGTGTGTGTGTGTGTGTTTCAAAATAAGCCAATCAACAATAATTGTTTCCTGTATGTCTGTCTCTCATTGTGTCCGTTGAGAGGTGATGTCAAAAAGTCCCTAATTTGATGCATCCTCCCTCTGTGTGTGTGTGTGTGTGTGTGTGTGTGTGTGTGTGTGTGTGTGTGTGTGTGTGTGTGTGTGTGTGTGTGTGTGTGTGTGTGTGTGAAAGTGAGTGAGTTTTTTGTGGAGAGGACGGTAAAATGTGGTCAGACACAAACCCAAATGTTCATAAAAATACCACAACCTAATTGATCAGTTTTAACCATCATTCTGCATTATTATTATTATTATTATTATTATTATTATTATTATTATTATTATTATTATTATTATTATTATTATTATTATATGTACTGTATATGTACTGTATATGTACTGTATATGTATATATTAGTATGAAAAACATGGGCATTTAAGAGGCCCCCAAAATATTTTGGCTTGTAATTTTAAAAAAATATTTTCCAAGAAAGAAATAGTAGAAATTGTCAAACTATTATTTCCAAAGTTAAGAATGAACTTTGATACTTATATTTTCAGCCAACACAGCCAAGCCATCCTCAAGTGCTATGCATAGGACTGTAGCTACCTTCAAGGACACTGTTCTGGAAACTTTCAGAAAATATAATTGCTCAGCTTACGAAACAATTACAAATAAATAGAAAATGGCTCTTTTTAGTATTATTTGTTATGCACTCTTAATGCTGTTTTATTGTAAATGATGTTATTACTTATGCTGTTATTAAGTATTTTGAGACATTATGGGGTAAATATATCTTGATTTGACTTGACCAACTATTTTACAGTAATGAGAGATGTAACACAGTCACTATAACAGATTTTGGAGTGTCTACAAAATGAGCATTAAAACTACCATATGTAATTAGCCAAATTGCAACAATAAAAGTTTATAAAAAAGGACATTTTGTTAATTTCAAAGCCATGTCCATGTTTGCCCTTTATTTGGGTGTTGTTTCCCCAAAACTGTAGCTTCTTCTGTGTTTATCAGCTCTCCTCTGAAGAAATGCCCTGCTGTGTGTGTGTGTGTGTGTGTGTGTGTGTGTGTGTGTGTGTGTGTGTGTGTGTGCGTGCATGTGCATGCATGTGTTTATGTGTGCACATGAGCGTGCGCGGGTCATCTGTGTTGATGAGATATTCTTTAAGTGCCAAACCATGAAATATCAATTATGCAAACGTCTTGTTTTTATTTGGCTGTCCGAAAGTCACCCAAAAACGGCTGGGAGAATGCCGACAGAGAGGCATAATGACGCCGAGAGCCGATTAACAGGGAGTATTACAATGGTTTCAAATGCCAAGCAGAGTTGCGCAGATATGAAAACATGCACGCTCAGTTATCACGACCCGCAGTGGCCTGCACAAACCCCACACTGCTAATTTTTGAATTGTTCTGTTGTAATTAACAGCTGGCATTGTCCTCTGATAAACATGTACATATACTGTCTTCAACATAAAAACTCAAACCGATGTGGATTATTGATGCCATATTTATTTATCTTCTTTATTAAAGTATTTCCAGGGTTTTGTTTTTGCACACCCAGAATTTCCTCCTGCTTAGGATGGAACAACAATTTAGACCGCTGAAGGACCTTAAAAACATGACACATTGTGTCTCGTGCAAAGAGCCATAGGTAAGATTTTCAACAAAAGGAAGGTTTGCTGCTCCTTGTATTTGTACTGTACACTGCATTCCAGTAGAATTTGTACAATCATTAAAACAATATCTGTTATATCTAAAAATATTTTTTTTATTCATGTCTTATTGTAGATCTGTTACTTATTTACTTCATACACTTGCTCTTTTCTTACTCTTATTTTGTCTTGAATGTGACTGTGAGCAACTGCAACTGAATAATTTCCCTAAGGGGATCAATAAAGTATTCTAATTATGATATTGATTCTAATTATTGGTATGAGGTGCCAGAAGAGAGAGGATGTGGAAGGGTCACCTTTAACCTCATTTCATCGGACATATTGGTCCGAAGAGATTCTTTTTTTACAATGAAATCAATAGACTCATTCTCACTTCTCCTTTCATACATGCTCAGGGTCAATTTAGAAAAATTGAAATACTTTGCCTATTCATTCTTTTGTTTCATCATAACCCAAATATTAATCATATTTACAAAATCACTTTTGGCTAATTAATTTCACTCTGGTTTAAATTCTCTATTGCCTATTTAGTTGTTTCATAGTTGTTGTTTTTAGTATGAGTTAATACAAAAATCATGTTGATGTCATTATTTTGTAATTATTGTTATATTTATTCAGTATTATAAATACTGGTACCACGTCTACTATTAATAATACCGCCTATTCGGGAAAAGAAAATTTCTATGTCAGAGCAATTGTTTTTTTTTCCAAATATGATTGTATAACAGTAAAATTAGGATTATTGTGTATAATGTCTATAATGTATATGTCAACAGTGTATGAAAAACATTATTTGACATATATTGTATATCTTTTTTTTAATACTTTTTATTGATCACCCTATGTGGATTACAATTTAGACTCTGTTTGTTAGAAATATCTGCAAGAAATCTTTACACACAGGCCTTAAATACACACACACACACACACACACACACACACACACACACACACACACACACACACACACACACGCTCAGTTCATGCACAAATGGAGAGATGTCAGAGAGTGGGCTACTGCCAATAATGTAATTAATGCAATTACATCTTACGTGGGGATATCTCATAACTTCTCTAATGTTTAGCTCTCAATCCATTTTGTAAAAATGAAATCTATTTCAGTTGCTGATAGAGGCTCTCTGTGGGGTTTAACTAACTTTACTAGCTCTCCAGTCAAACCCACAGCAGATGTACAGCAGCAGAACACGAGGACATGCAATAACATACCCAGCCACCTCCTGTGTCTGACAGCTCAGAGGAACCAGGATCAGTTTGGGGTTAAACCAGGTCACACTCATTGGCTATAACTTTTGATCAGATAACATTCTTTGGACTGCAGATGTTCAGATATAATTTTTTTGCCTTCCCAATACCAATTCCCATACCTGAAGTTGCGAATCAGCCAAAGCCGAGTACTGATGTGATCGTAGGCATAATTTACAGGGGGGATGGGACCCCACCCAGTAATCAAAACTGGCGAGTTCAACCCACCCCAAAAACGATTATAATTTCCTTTCCATAAATAAAGACATTTGCACCATACATTAATGTAGAAAATGCACAAATTGTTAGAGAAATTGAAAATGAAGTCTCTTTGCTCAAAAGTGAAGATCTCAAACCCCCCCGCCCCCACACCAATGTTGAAGCCAAAGTTATGCCCTTGGATCCGATACCAGTTAGTCATTTATTTTATATTATTAGTTTTCACCGCTGTATAATACTATTCCTGTATGAATGTGATGTGATTTCTATCTTTGTTTTACGGCCTGGCTCAGGTTAAACTCTTTATAAAACACAAACAAAAAATGAATGCAGTAGAACTTTATTTTATTATCCAGTTTGACCGTCAGTCATAATGGAAAAAGAACAAAAATAAACTTACATTAAAGTAGATTTTCTTAGGGGCTATATTAGGTCGTGTCAGATCGGTGCATAGCCTACAGTACTTGCTGATACTGATACCAGCATTTTAGGCATCAGAGAATCTCTGCTTTGGACCACTCTGAATAAGATGTCCACTATTTAAATGGATGACACAAGGGCTCCTATCAATATCAAGAGTTCATGCAAAAAATGTTCAAATGATTAAGAATTAGCCTACCCAGAGCGAGAGCCCTTGCTGTTGTCTTCCCTCATCTGTTTCCTGTCCTTTCAGAAAGCTATATCTCTCTCTCCCCCTGCCAACACCTGGACATAGAACACACTCACTCCAATCCATTAATTATCATGTAATGGAATCATTATCTCAGCGCTCCAGCACAAACCAAACTGCCGTTGGAAAGGAAGTTCCCATTCCAAAAAACATTTATGAGCTACCACATAAAGGTTACACTAATAATGTAGTGCTATGTTGCCATCCTGTGGAGTTCAGAGGAGGAAAACACACACCGTACTGCATCTGTTAATGCTAGACCAGATGAAAACATGAATTTCTGAAGACTTGTCTTGTCTCAGAGCCACAGTATATGTGTATACAAGGCTACATATTCTACACTCTCTATTTTACACATTTTCAATCTGCCATGCCAAGAGATTTAAAGCATTGATTGAGTCTTTCAAATAGAATATCAAACAACTCTGTGTACAGTATATAGAAAGCCTTCACTTGTACTGTACAAAGAAAAACACAAACATGACAAGCATGAGTAGAGGTTATCCATTGGGGCAAGTCTTTCAGAATCCAAACGTGTGGTCGGATAGTCTCAACCGAAAGAAATCATTCAATAGATGGGTAATGAAAACGTTCACCCAAACCATCTCCAGTGGTATCTAACTGTAGAGTTAGTTTCACTTACATGCCAAGGTTTTGATAGATATATATAGATATATATATATATATATATATATATATATATATATATATATATATATATATATATATATATATATATATACCGTTCAACCGTTCAAAAGTTTGGGGTCACCCAAACAATTTTGTGTTTTCCTGAAAAGTCACACTTATTCACCACCATACATTGTGAAATGAATAGAAAATAGAGTAAAGACATTGACAAGGTTAGAAATAATGATTTGTATTTGAAATAAGATTTTTTTTTACATCAAACTGCTTTAGTCAAAGAATCCTCCATTTGCAGCAATTACAGCATTGCAGACCTTTGGCATTCTAGCTGTTAATTTGTTGAGGTAATCCACCCCACGCTTCCAGAAGCAGCTCCCACAAGTTGGATTGGTTGGATGGGCACTTCTTGCGTACCATACGGTCAAGCTGCTCCCACAACAGCTCAATGGGGTTCAGATCTGGTGACTGCGCTGGCCACTCCATTACCGATAGAATACCAGCTGCCTGCTTCTGCTCTAAATAGTTCTTGCACAATTTGGAGGTGTGTTTAGGGTCATTGTCCTGTTGTAGGATGAAATTGGCTCCAATCAAGCGCTGTCCACTGGGTATGGCATGGCGTTGCAAAATGGAGTGATAGCCTTCCTTACTCAGAATCCCTTTTACCCTGTACAAATCTCCCACCTTACCAGCACCAAAGCAACCCCAGACCATCATATTACCTCCACCATGCTTAACAGATGGCGTCAGGCATTCTTCCAGCATCTTTTCATTTGTTCTGCGTCTCACAAATGTTCTTCTTTGTGATCCAAACACCTCAAACTTGGATTCATCCGTCCACAACACTTTTTCCAGTCTTCCTCTGTCCAATGTCTGTGTTCTTTTGCCCATCTTAATCTTTTTCTTTTATTGGCCAGTCTCAGATATGGCTTTTTCTTTGCCACTCTGCCCTGAAGCCCAGAATCCCGCAGCCGCCTCTTCACTGTACATGTTGACACTGGTGTTTTGCGGGTACTATTTAATGAAGATGCCAGTTGGGGACCTGTGAGGCGTCTGTTTCTCAAACTAGAGACTCTAATGTACTTATCTTCTTGCTCAGTTGTGCAACGCGGCCTCCCACTTCTTTTTCTACTCTGGTTAGAGCCTGTTTGTGCTGTCCTCTGAAGGGAGTAGTACACACCGTTGTAGGAAATCTTCAATTTCTTAGCAATGTCTCGCATGGAATAGCCTTCATTTCTAAGGACAAGAATAGACTGTCGAGTTTCAGATGAAAGTTCTCTTTTTCTGGCCGTTTTGAGCGTTTAATTGACCCCACAAATGTGATGCTCCAGAAACTCAATCTGCTCAAAGGAAGGTCAGTTTTGTAGCTTCTGTAACGACCTAAACTGTTTTCAGATGTGTGAACATGATTGCACAAGGGTTTTCTAATCATCAATTAGCCTTCTGAGCCAATGAGCAAACACATTGTACCATTAGAACACTGGAGTGATAGTTGCTGTAAATGGGCCTCTATATACCTATGTACATATTGCACCAAAAACCAGACATTTGCAGCTAGAATAGTCATTTACCACATTAGCAATGTATAGAGTGTATTTCTTCAAAGTTAAGACTAGTTTAAAGTTATCTTCATTGAAAAGTACAGTGCTTTTCCTTCAAAAATAAGGACATTTCAATGTGACCCCAAACTTTTGAACGGTAGTATATATATATATATATATATATATATATATATATATATATATATATATATATATATATATATATATATATGCCATAAGACAATATAGGTGAACTGAATTTTGTTTGTGTTCTTCAAAGTCCTGTTTACAATGGATAATCCCGAGCTCTCTGTTGAACGTTTCACTGCAGCTACTGTCTACTGACAGAATAGGGTTTACAGCAACATGTGTGGATTGTCTAGATAAACTGGGGCAGTATTCCAGCAAAGACACCACATTTTTAATGCTCTGAGAAGCATGAACAAAATGTATGGCAGTGTAAGAGGGGTACACCTGTTACATCTACAGTATATCCATATAAAGTACTACAATGCCATAGAATGTATCATGTTTCATTAGGCAACAAATGAGTTTGACTGGTGTTACTTTTTGATGCTTTGGGTCGGGACCCTTGGCCTCAGTATTTGACGAGTTGGGAGTGAGAAAGGGTTGGTGAGCTGCAACCACCCGGCCTGTTATGACAGCCAGTTCATACCACCCAGACAGCAGAAATTATGTTTTACTCAACCACCCTGACCCATGAACTGCAAACTGTATGCATTATGGTGGCACAAATGTCAGGACTGAGACAAGGACGGTGTCATATCGTCATTGCCTGGTCTTAGTCATGAAAGAAATGGTCATTGAGGAACGTCCCAGTTTTTAGTTTCAAAATGAACACCACTGAAAAAGGTGATGCAGCAATGAACAATATGAGCAAAAATATAATCTTAGAACATTAAAACATGTACACATTTTCTATGGACATAAAACTATAAACCTGAAATAGAGCATAATATGTGACCATTTAAAGGACTTGGCATTGATTTCCATCGTTTCTATTAAGGCTGGCAGTTGAGTCTCAGAAGCAGGTGTTGTTCTACTTATAACCTTTGAATGCCAAGAGACATCAGCACCATTTCTTTTTTCTCTGTCTTATAATGGATTTAATTGAGTCAAATATTGAAGAAATTAGATTCATGTCTTTTCATAATGAACGAGTTTCATTAATGCACCGTGAGAATAATAACTTGACTGGTGACATCCACGTTTATATTATTTTGTTTTCATTAAAAGGTGACTTATAAGAGCTGACTTTTAGATTTTCTCTCTGAAGCAAAGTCAATCTCACTAATGTGTCACATTCCACTATTCTTAGATAGCATTATGATAATTATAATAAGGTATAGCATCCATTCTTTTACTATACTAATGGTGCCATGTCCAATGGTGTAACTTTGGTTGGAGAACTATGTGTGTGTGGGGGAGACCCTTATAGGGACCATACATAGGGGCAGATGACAGAGACTTGAACTTCAGGCTTCTGGCAGGATGAAACCTTCCCATTGTGGACACAGTTCATAGGCTGCCTCCTTTGAACTCATTTAGAGACGGAACATGTCAGAATTATTTGAAGCGGCTATGTCATTTCAAAGGCTATACATTTGGCCTTCTTTTTCCTAAACTTGGAAGACACAATCAGTGTATTTGCCATTGCATGTTGCTGTAATGCATTCAGAGTGTCCTCATCAACTCAGAAAGTCTCAACGTATAAAATTGCTGGCCCATACATCACATAAAAAGTAGCAAGAAAAGAGCCAATTCAGGATTGAAGTAATGGAAGCCAAGCATCAATTCTACTGTTCTTGTTAGCTTACAGGACAGACACACAAACACACTATGAACAAAAAATGGAAGTTTGACTTTTTCTTGCAAAGTTATCCCTTTGTATTCTCATCAAAACCATATCCTTTCTCTTTGTAACTTAAGCTTGTTTTATACAAGAAAGTATAACCTCCTAAAAGCCCTTCATCTGAAACAAATCATTTCTTCTGCTGTTTTCTACAAACAAAAAATAATATGTTGTATGTAAAAGGTCAATATATTTACCTTTGGGCCACTTTCAGTTGCGTGTGGCTTGGATTTCTGTAACAGTTTTCAACTATTATCAAAGTCGAATCTTGTCCAAATGATGCTTTGTCAAAGGCTTAATTGCGAGGTTTTTTGCGTCCATGTGCTTCAGAGCCATGCTTTAACGGCACTTTATATCCTGGCACCTCAGCGGCCCATTGTGACTGTGGATCAGACACTTGGCTTTGAATCAGCATCAAAGAGCGCAATCTCCTTCTCTAAAAGTCAAGCCATTTCAAAGAGAACTGCTTCTCTAAGTGCCATATGGAATGCTACTGGCTTTTCTGTGGAAATGTTGGCAGGAAATATTGTCAAAGAAAGCACGGTTCGTTTTAACTATGGCTTACCATGTGAGCCACATCAAAACCATATCTGGGTTTTCCATCATCTATGTGTTGCCAAGCTGGCACTTCAGGACAGCATTGTATGTCTACATATCAGAAAAAAGTATGCTTTTGTGACTTACATCAAAGCAGTCCCACTCTTCGCCCCCCAAAACCAAGGAGTTTTAATGACAACTTTCTTGTTAGTGTGGAGCAGTGCCACATTGAGACTCTGTAATTACTAATAGCAGGTACAGAGTTCCAAGGCATGATTCCCTGCCAATCTCACAGGCACCGCTCTGAGCACTGTGCGCCATATCACACAGGCTTCTCATTTCAGATTCACATCAAAGTCACCAATCGCTGCTTCTCCCCCCCAAAAAAGAAAAAAAAAAAATGTTACTGTGGTGAGTTTTGAATTAGCTATGGCTTGAATAAAGACATTTATCAAAACATTTTAACCACTGAGTAGAAATTTGAACCAGATCAAAAACAGCTCAGCATTTGGCTGCCTTGGTATCCATTATGTGAGCTATTTGTTACACTCTCCCTGCTGAAATCAAAGCTTTTTTTTCTTTCCACCAATATGCATCCAATATGAACAGGAAGCCATGCACAGGTTGTTGTTTTGTGTGTGTGTGTGTGTGTGTGTGTGTGTGTGTGTGTGTGTGTGTGTGTGTGCGCTTATGCAGTGTGACAGTTTTAAGATTGACAAATAGTAGGAAATATTAAGCATCTACATATAGATTTTCTGACCAAAACACATGAAGAGATGATTTTACGTACAATTAAATGTGCAAATGGGCAGTTGAGGTTACTCCGCATGTACAATTGACTGGAACTGCAAAGATGTCAGTGGAGCAAAATATTGGAAAGAAAGGGAAATAAGTGACTTGTTTTTTCCTCCTCTCCCTTACTTTCTTTCTTCCTTCATTTCTTAATCCTGCTTTTTTATTTTCTCACTCTTAAATCCAGTGCTCCACAACATTTTTTTTCTGTATTTTCCTGTGCCTCAGAGCAAATAATATTCTAATAGATGCTGGATGGTTGGATAACAACCACTGCTTGTTGGAAGCTAAGCATAAGAAAACAATGCAAAAAAGTTTTCTAATCTGTGTGTGTGTGTGTGTGTGTGTGTGTGTGTGTGTGTGTGTGTGTGTGTGTGTGTGTGTTGTTAGTCCAAAGTTATCAAGCATCAACAGTCATTTTCATGCAGGCCCATTGGCCCCAGTGTTTGTGAGTGATCACTGTTAAATGAAATTATACCCTGTCTTTATGCTTCCCTATGTGCATACCTCAAGGAAAAATAGTATCTATTGAAGGCCGTCGTTTATACACACACACACACACACACACACACACACACACACACACACACACACACACACACACACACACACACACACACACACACTTCAGGTCACATGCTTTTATTAATCACTGAGCATGTGGAGCCTTTTGAGCTAACATGTCAAATCACCCTGTTGACAAATATTTCCCCAATGAATTTCAGATCAATGATTCAGATCAGGCAGGAGACTGTTCATTGTGAAGGACCCACTGTGATCCTAGTTATACAATAAAGGCACTACTATAGGAAGCTTGTATTCCAGGCATAACTGGAACACTCTTGAATTAATATGTCAGTAGTATGGTAGGCTGATAGAAACACGGCCCATTTAACAGTGCCAACCGCAGACACAAGCTCAACCAAGAGATTCTGCATGACTCCAAAATCAGAAAAAAAGTATTTTGGGAGAACAAAGGCAGACGCAATGGCCAAAGACATCCTTGCTCCAGAGGCAGTGGCTCATGTTGTTTTGACGTCGTAACATCAGGTAAATCCCTCCCATTCTTCATCCAGCCAGATGCATCAAATAAAGGGAACAGGAAGATGTTTCACATTTCTGTACAGTCCTTCAGGCCAGAAAGTGGGATCTACAACAAACTGCTTTATTTAGGAAAGAATGCAGATAAATTGGCTGCTGGGATTATAGATTTCATACAATGATCCCTTAATGATATATCACATAGTGTAGACAATACTAATGCAAATGATAGAATCCACAACTCGATCTTCACCAACCTGAAGAAAAGCAAAAAGATCTGCTGCAAAGGAACTGCCATGCTCAACGTTGTAGTAAAAATCCCTATTTTTTATTTTATTTTGGCACTTGCTTTCCTCACCTACCTTACATCCTGTACCTGACTTCCTCTGTTCTCCTTTCCTCATCACTGATTGGTTCTTGCTTTCACCCTGTCACTCCTAATTAGCTAATTAAGTTTATAGTTAAAGTGGCTGAGTGGGTCTAAGTTTACACGTGGGCGGCTATTTTCATAAATGGACATTTCACCCTCTCTATTTTCAAAAATAACATCTTGCACAGCTGTCAGTTTACAGATAAGTGTTCAGTTACACCTACCCGTGTATATATGCTGTCAATGCCTTCCAGAGCACGCCAAACTTGTAGGTGGCAGTGTGACGAGAAGCTCAAGCGCACGTTAGCCAATCAGAATCACTTCCTCTCTCTTCTCTTCCTCGCTTCCTTGGCTGCCTAGACCTCCGGTTGTCTCAGTTTCCATGCAAGCGTGTAACCGAAGATTTCAAAAATCTCACTCTGGCTGGAGTTTTTAGAAAGACTTGTTTTCAGAGGCCAATTTTCCATTTGCGGTTAAATGAAGGGCACAAATCAAGGGAAAATGTTTCAGTTTTTCCAAATAACCATGTACGTGTAAAGAGGACCTGAACCTTTTTCCAAGACCGTGTGTGTGTGTGTGTGGTTACACTGAGTGACTGACATCTGAAAAGGCAGATCAATGAATGGAACTTCAAAATCGGATCTGCACCCAAGTAATGTTGAAGATAATGTTATCACATGAAGTAATCTTGTATGGGCGTGCAATAGGTCACATAACCCCCTATCTGTGTACCGCTTGCATAATGTGGGTCCACAATTGAGTCATTTTTAATCCAGAGTTCACTTTTGCGAAGTGACAATCTGTGAAGTTGTTTGACTGAGTGTGCTTCACCTTATTAAAACCCCTTGGAATCACACCTTCCTCTCTGATAAAGCCGACTTAGCCCGGAGAGGATCTGAAAAGCATGCTAGTGTTTTCAGAAGAGGCTTTTTCCACTTACCGAGAAGAGAGAATTTAAGAATGTGCGGTGCTGAAGGAAAAAAAAAAAAGAAAAGAAAAAGGAAAACTAGGTCACCATTTTTACTACGATCTCTTGGTGTTGCTGAGCAGCTTTACACCCCCTGTTGTGACGTAGAAACCGGCAATTGGGCGAAAGCTGGGGGGGTGCCTTGCAGGTGTAGGAGACACGGGTATTGGATGATTCCGTTGGACAGAACATGATTGGAGGGGAAGCAGGAAGGGGATGGGGGTGCGGTTGCAGAGAGGGGTAAGGCAGGGGTGATGCTCCCCTCCCACTGAGTTGCTATGGCACCCCGTGGAGTGTGTTGGGGGTGTAGTAGAGGGTGTGTGCATGTGTGTAACTGTGAGAATGAAGGAATAGAATCTGAAAAAAATGGGAATGCGGCTTGAATTGTGCTGACAGGAGAGACAAAGTGATTGGATGAGAGAAAAACAGAACAGAGGGATTGGAGAAAGAAAGAAAAAATTAGGGTGAGTGGGCCAATCCTGTCTTTGGTAGCAGCAGGAGGTGTGTGTGTGTGTGTGTGTGTGTGTGTGTGTGTGTGTGTGTGGGTGCATGAAATCCTGTGAAGTAGAGAATATATCAATTTTTGTGCAGACCCTGATGGAAACTACTCAACATTCATGTTTTGCCAAAAACATGCCCCTGAAGCCTTGCACTTTTGCCTTCAAAAAACGCTCAACAGTGTGATCTATAATGAAAAGGACAATTGCTGCACAGCAGTGTGTGTTGAAGGGATCCCCAGATAAATGTGAGACAGTAACGGGCCACACCTCAGCCCAGTATTAAACCACATGAAGTGATTATATTCAGTCACGATGCTCTTTCTTTCAGGTTGGGCGCTGAGTGGGTGTGTAGCGCATGCATGCTTTTGTGTGTGTGGGAGACCCAAGTTTGCACCCATCACAGACCTGCAAGTTTATTTTGTAAAAAGCTGTACCCATGATCTTAGCGTTACTCACCTTAAGTGTTTTAGGCTATATCCACACAACTACGTTTTGGTTTCAAATACATTTTTTATTTTTTTAGGATCATATTTTGGGCTTTAATTGACAGGATAGCTTAGAGAGAGAGAGAGAGAGAGAGAGAGAGAGAGAGAGAGAGAGACTCAGCCTACATAGGGCTTACACTCTGCTGGGTGAGCTAAAAGGTAAAATTACAATTTATATTTATTTTTTATTCATTTATTTTTTTGAGTATTTTTAAGCCTTTATTTGACAGGACAGCTGAAGACATGAATTGAATTGACTGTTGCCCGCTGCATTGAGGAGTAAATCTCTATATATGGGCACCCACTCTATCAGGTGACCTACCCGGGTGCACGTAAGCCCATATCTTAAGAAAAGTTTAATTATGTTGTTGTCATTGTCCTGTTTTATTTTTTTTTTTTATTTTTTTAATCTTCCTGTTTGTCATGCTTTGCCCTTAAATACAAACCCTATATGTAATTTCCAAAAGCATAGAAAAATAATTATATGTGCAGCCTGATCTGCAAGAAAGCAGATCCTGGATAATCTCTTAGTGGTTGTAATTATTCCTTCTATATTTGAAGTTGGAGTGCTCAGCAATGCCCTGAACTTAATTAACTGGTTCTTATTCAACAGATCCTGAGTGTTAGTTATCTTTATTGTATCCCCGTGTTATGCATTTATTTGCATATGTTTTTCTTTGAATTCATCTCAGGAGAATCAATCACTAATGTGAAATCAAGAGGTCATGTCGTGCATTAAGACGCCCTATGTGGTTTTCCTTTTACTAAATAGAATGTCACAAAACCCTTGAGTGCTGCGATTCCTTCAAGTATGTGTATCATGTCACCAGTTTGTTACGTTAACGTTATTTGACGCCTCGCTGCGGAGAACTCGACAGCATCACAACTCCATTCATGTCTCCGGGAGCCCAGTCTTAGCCAGATCAGTGGCTCGTTGAGCCAATGTTGGGCTTAACCCTTGCTGTGAAGGTCTCACAATGCTGAGTTTTCAGCAGAGCAGATCACCATGGCAACTTAACCCTCCTGGCTTTCGTTCAAGCACATATTTAAACAAAAGAATGTGGATGGTTCCATCCAATGCTCTTCATAAGTAATAATGTGGTAGTAAGAAATAAATGATCAGTTCACCATTTTCTTTGAATTGGGGTGTTTTATTAAATTTCATAGCATTTGGAGAAAAACTGATAATATAACGTTGAAAAAAGTAGGAAAAAATGTCAAAAAAGCACGGAACAATTTACGAAAACTGACAAAAACTTGACAAAAATGTAATGTATGTGAAAAGTAACAAGTGTTGGGAAAATCTTCAAAAATGCCAGGAAAAGTGGTAAAAACATAGGAAAATCTTTTTAAGAAAACGTCAAAAATGTGCAGAAAAAGAAGAAAATGTCAAAAAAGCACAACAAACACCAACATTTTTTTTACATTTTGACCCCAAAGAAAAATACATTAAAATGTTCAGGCTATTGGAAATAAGAAGCAAGATATTGGATTAAAAATACTTTTCACTGCCACAAATCCACCTCTACAAAATGTAATGCTAATGAAAAACAACGGGGATAAACTAAACTATAAGTAGGAATGATATTAAATCACCCCATGACAACAAGGGCTGTTTATGGAAGTGAGATCAAAGACTAGAAGGAACACTTCATTTTCCTCAGTGATTTATTGTGTCTATGTGTGTGTATAATTAATATTTTTAATGTTTCCAGGGCTACAAACTGTGCACATGTAGCACATAGCTTACATTATTTGACCATGGTTATAAACAATAGGTGAAACTGTCCGATAATAAGTGTGTATTATTTTTTGCAGGAGTTGTTAGTGCAATATAAATCTGTAAAATAACAGAAACAGTTCTGGCTGCTCGTTACCCGGATGAAACACCTGGTAAAGCGGGCGCCCATATATCCCTCCTGTCGTCCTCGGGTCAAATTTGACCCATTTACAAAACCTTTTTATATCAGAACTATGACAAAAGAAAAAAAGTTGAAAAAAGTGACAAATGTTGAAAAAAAATACAAAAATGCAGGAAATAAAATCAACAAAAACATTATTTAAAAAGCTGAAAAGTGACCAAAGAAATCGGAAAAAAGTGACAAAAAAACATCAAAAACATTGGAAAAAGCTACAAACAATTTAAAAAGATTTACTAAAACATGATTAAAAAAATGCCCAAAAAGTGAGAAAAAATTGGAATAAAATTTACAAAAATGCAGCAAAAAGTGTGAAAGAAGAACACATTTCTTTTTAAAATTTCAACCCAGAAAAACACAAAATTGCATGGTCCTGCGGCCCTTTTGAGCATGCCATTCCCCCCTCTCTCTCCCCTTTCAAGTCTTTAGCTGTCCTACACAAATAAAGGTCCAAAATGGCAAAAGAAATTTATCAAAAAAAAGAAATGTTATGTATATAGCTACAATAAAAATACATGTTATTATGTTCTGTTATTTGAAACTACTTTGTAGTAATATGATTGGTGAAATAAGGGCAGGACCCTCTGCCTGCGCCTTCTCAAAGTAATCCTTTTATATTATTATTTTCTATTAAATTCTGATTGTTTGTGTTTTATTTTGTGGTTTTAATTTTTTTTTAATGTCTTGCAACATTATTGATTGTTTGAAATAAATAAATGAATTATCTCAGATAAAGCTGCTCCAAACTTCTGAGAAACAATTCTGTTATTTTATGGATTAAAACTGTTTTTTAACACTTTTCATTGCTTTAAACATTTTTTTTTGGCTCTTTTGAGTCTCGCTATCCAAGTGCTGGTTGATGATTGACAATAATGGTATTGTATTGCGAATAGCTATGTTAATAACTAAGTTTATTATTATTATTATTATTATATTTTATTATAATAAAAATAAATTTATTTTTATACTTTCAAGTTTGACAAAGAAAGCATTTACCAGAGACACTTTCCGATCTTACCATTCACAATGGCTGCATTGTGTAACTGTTTACCAGAGAAAATTAAAATCACTCACAGTATTTTGCTGAAAGGAAGCTCCATAAAATAGCTTATAGGGGGAAACAGGGCTGGAGTCTTCAGAGCCAACCCCCATCCCTCCCCTCAGCAGCCGGGGAAACCAGACACGACATCTTTGCTGGTCTGGAAGGAGCTCAAACTGCAGACTCTAGCTACTGTCCATTCAAACTGCAGACTCTATCTACTGTCCATTCAAACTGCAGACTCTATCTACTGTCCATTCAAACTGCAGACACTATTTACTGTCCATTCAAACTGCAGACTCTATCTACTGTCCATTCAAACTGCAGACTCTATCTACTGTCCATTCAAACTGCAGACTCTATCTACTGTCCATTCAAACTGCAGACTCTATCTACTGTCCATTCAAACTGCAGACTCTATCTACTGTCCATTCAAACCATTCCTGTGAAAGGTTCTGGAAACCCTAACCACTAACCCCAGTTGCAGCACAACTTCATGATCACCTCAAACACAATAACCTGTTTGAAATGTTTCAGTCTGGTTTCAGCCCTGGCCATACCACAGAAACAGCCTTGGTCAGGGTCACCAACAACCTCCTGATGGCAGCAGGTACTGGTTCCCCCCCCTCTCCTCATCCTCCTGGACAAACAACTAGTTCATTTAATTCTTGACTGGCAGAACCGAGCACATTGCCCAGGGCAAAGCCAAATACCACACCCAGAACGTCACCTGCGCTGTCCCTCAAGGCTCTGTGCTGGGCCCCACCCTTTTCTATCTATATGCTAACCATTTGGCAAAGTCATTAGCAGACATGGTATATCATTCTATTCTTATGCTGGTGATACACAGCTTACCTCAGGACAACCCCCACTTCTGCTCCCCTCCCAACATTCACACTGACTACCTTCCTGGAGGAGATAGAGGGGTGGATGACACTCAACTTTCTTCAGCGGAACAGTTCCAAAACGGAAGCCATCTTAGTTGGCACACCACATCAGCTCTGCCTTTCCACCCTCACCAGTATCACTTTTTGGGGCCTTTCTACATCTGTCACCAACCTGGGTGTTAAAACGGACCCTCAACTCACCTTCGACACCCACCTCAAACACCTCTGCAAAACATCATTCTACCACCTTAAGAACATCGGTAAACTCAGTCCAACACTCACCCTGGCAGATGCAGAGAAGCTTGTCCACTTCTTTATCTGCTCCAGGCTGGGCTACTGCACTCCTCAGTGAGCTCTCTGGCAAGAGCATCCAGGGACTAAAAAACCTCCAGAACAGTGCTGCCAGGATCACATCACTCCCATCCTGAAATCTCTTCACTGGCTCCCTGTCCCAAGGTCTCCCTCCTCACCCACCAGTGCCTTCACAGACATGACCCTCTTTACTTACAGGAACTCCTCACCTCCCAGACCTCCTCACATACTGTACTGCAACATACTGCACATACTGGTCTGCAACCACAAACACCCTCCAAGCCCCCAGAACCAAGCTCAGCAGCATGGGTGATAGGGCCTTTTCATCTGCTGCTCCGAGGCTGTGGAACGCCCTCCCTGAACACCTAAGGGCCCCACAGTCTACAGATGATTTTAAATGAAACCCCAAAACATATCTTTTAAAAAAAAGCTTTCGACTAAATGTATCTTATAGGTTTCCCTTTAACTATTCATTGACCTAGATCTTTTTATCTTTTTATTATTTACCTTTTGATTAATTGCATTATTATATGCTTTGTAGCACTTTGAGATTGCTGAAATGTAAAGGGCAATACAAATAAAATTTATTATTAATATTACAATGATAATAATACATCAAATTTTAATCAAATATTAAAATATTGCAGACAGAAGATAAAACGCCAAGTCATACACAAAACAAAGTCAACAATCTCGAATAAATAAATAAAACGTGACAGACAAACATTTTTGCAAAGTAAAGTTGTGTTTTCTAGATGATGTGGAAGCAAGGAATAATAATAATTGTTATTATTAGTCCATTCAAACTGCAGAATCTAGCTACTATCCCTTCAATTGATATCTTCACCGCTGAACGTTAACTCCTTAAGGACGTCAAACTGTCCCACCGACATGGTAGACGCTGGAGCAAATATTCAAACCTTTTATCAAACAATTGTTGCAAATTTGTATTGCTGCCATTATGAATAGTTTTGATGCAAAAATGTTGATTATTTTGCATTTTTGTGTCATTTATTTGTCACGCCGCCAGCGTGTAAAGGCCTATACATTCAATAGGTCAGTAGAATAAGTGCATGCTTAACAACCCTGACAAGAAGCAAGGCTGTGAGAGATATAGAGGTCATAGTAGAGCTAACCTCATTAACCGGTGTGACCGATGCACGCCAACCCAGAGTGTGCAACGCTAGCATGTGTCTGCTGTGTCACCGGCTCACGCATGCCACTACCATGCTAATCCTGTTAGAGCTGTAGCCTGCTGCCACACACACACACACACATACACACACACACACACACACACACACACACACACATACATATACACACACACACACACACACACACACACACACACACGAAAGCTGTTTGAAGAATTGAAGTGACTGATGACTGACCACCATCTTTCCGTTCTCTCAACCATGATATTCTTGACTAAACATAAACAGAAAAAACATTAAAATTGCTTTAGCAACAACAAGCATATGTTGCAGAAAAAAACAATACAAAGTATTGATTAAAATAAAATAGCCACACTAAAATACATGTCCTGCAAAATGCATTCATTTAATATTAAATAGTTGTGTATATACAGTATATGGAAATCCTAGAAAGAAAGTGAAAGTGTGCGTTGAAGGACAACCAAGGCCAACAATAAATCAATCCAAAATGGACATTGGCCATAACAAGTCATATAGTCTCAGATTCTACTTTTTAGGACGACTGCATATATAACTTGGAAATGTAATATATAGTTTTTTCCAGTGGTTATTCCTTGCTCCCTAGACAGCTTTAAACTAAAGTATATGCACCTCTTGATGTAATGATGACTTTATTGATTTGGGATATCCAATGGTCCCGCAGAAAAATGGAAAGGTCAAGACAATGTTCCATCATTTCCCTCCTTTTTTCTTTGGGTTTGTTTTCCACTGAGGACAGCTTGTAGGGCTATTTATTTTATTTTTATTTATTTTGTTTCTGTCGACTTTGAATGGAGTGTATGTTACGATGCTAAAATTAATTTTTATTTACATAGTCTGGAGTTTATCTTTAATTACACTAAATTATTCTTTAACAGAAAGGTTGACCTCGTTAGAAATCCTTTTGTTGTCAGACACTTAGAATATTTAATAATAATAGTCTGTTAAAATTAGCACTTTTGTGAAGGTAAATACAAGCTGCGCAATTGCCCTAATAGCTTGTTTCGCCTCTGCCGACTACAGCGATCTTACTTAAAGCAACACTATGTAAAATGTTCCTGTTTCAGCGCCCCTACAGGTTGGAAGCGGAATTGTCCCATTATGTCTCATTGGAAGTACAGATCTGCTACCCGATCTGGCAAACTTGCATAATGGGGTTATAGCCGATAGAGAGCAACAAAGCAAACCTGTTCTCACTCCGAACACGTATAATACTGATATTTGAACAGTGGCTGTCCACGTCTGTATGAATTAAGCACCTAGGGGCATGTATGTGGAATGTACTGGGGGGAGCAGCATCTAGACGGGGTTTAGCGAGTAGTATGGAAGGGTTGGTCAGGGTGGTGGATGGTTCAAACACAGGACTTTCACCCAGGAGAGTGGGGTTTGTGTCCCTCGTCCTTAACCGTCCTGTTATTTTCGCATCATGGAACCGTAAGCCCACCCACAAGCTTTTCCTTAACCTGAGAGCATCAAAAGGGACACCAATAGTCCCGACCAAGCTAGTGTCATGTGATGCTAAAGGAGACTTTTAGCGTTAATAACAACGACAAAGGCACCTGGCCAAGTGTCCGTATTTTACGAGTGAGAATGAAGTGCCGTTCATCCTGTTCCAAGTTGATGAACCGCGGTAAAAACAGTTTTGGATGGATGGATGAAGACATTCCCTACTTTCGGTAAATGCGTCGTGGCTGTGCTGTGTCCTGATTCACCAGTCAAAACTCATTTGCACAAAGAACACACAGCCAGTTAACAAAGAGAAGAAAACAAAATAAATCTATGAAATCTTTTTTTATTGTAAACATGTCAGTTTAAATTAGGAACTGAACAAATCAGTTTCATATCCTCAGATAAATAGAAGAATTGTTTTCAAACTGGATGCATCCCTGTGCCTGCCACAGAATCCACAGTAAATGCTTTCTTTAAATATAAAGTAATGGCGTCTTTTAATGCTCCAAACACATTTAGTTTGGGAGTCCAATGGCTCGTGTGAGTCAGGGGGTTGGCCGCAACTATACATCTGCATGTCTGTTTATCTTTCGGAAAACATTCAAACAGACACTCCTGAACTAAAGACGCCTTCCTTCCAAAGTCTGACTGTGGTTTAGTCGTTTGGAGTCACTATCACTGTGAGCCTCTGGCAGCCAAACAAATGTCAAATAATCATAAAAAGCAAGAAATCAAGAGAAAATACAGTAGAATGAAATTAAATAAGGGTTGTAATATCTTATTCTGTTGCTGCTGCAGTTAGTATTATTATTAGGTTTTTTTTATTAGCAGTATCAGTTTTATTTATCATTATTATTATTACTGGTGTTGTATGAAAATGTGCAATTTATTAAATTAGCCTGAATCAATTTTTTCTACAAAATCTTAAATTAGAAATGTTCATCTTATACTCCAAATGTACAGAAAAATGTACATGAATCCACATTTATACTCCACATTTATACAGTTCATTAGGGATATTTGACTTCCTACAATCCCTCCAAACAGCATCCTGTTAGTGGCCAGCTGCCCCTCATTTATGTCACCTTCAATTAGTACCATGCTCCCATAGCAATATTATATGATACGGTACAACTTTTTTGTCAGTTCACACCAAAATTAATTTTGTGGTGGCAAAGGCCCCCCTTAACCCTAACCCCAAATTGGGATAAAATTGAATACACATTTTTTTAAAGTAATAGTAAATTCCAATTTTGGAAAAAAGACTTTTAGAAATGTGGTAACTGTGGGAACTTAGGCTCAATTTTGAAAGAAATGTTAGAAATGTGAGAACATAGGGCTGTGGGAACATAGGCACGCTCCCAAGACAACACTGCTTTGTGACTCTGTGTTTGTAGCTCTTTAGTCCATTTATCCATTTATTCGAAGATAAATCTGAGAAGAGTCAACTCATATCTTAATAAATTACATTTGCTTGTGAGTGTTTTCCCTGGCTTTTTGGAAGACTTAGGTGTGCCCATGGGTGGGGGTTGGGTGGTATTTAGACGTCATTTCTTAAGAAAGCAATCTACCCACAGAATTTGTGTTTTTTTGTGAGATTTTGTCTCTTTTGTCAATTTCAATTTTGGGTCTCTGTGGTCATTTGGCGTCTCTTTGAAGTCTATTTGTGTCCCTTTGTGGTAGTTCTGCATCTATATTTCATATTTATATATCATTTTGGAGTGTTATTATCACCATATCTGTGTCTAAAACACTGGAAAAGCTAGAGTGGCTAATACATAAACAACACTCTATAAGCTTAAAGACAAAACTTAAAGCTAAAGAAGTCCACAGGGGACCGAATCCTTGGATCTGAGAAAAGACTTTGACTTACATTATTCATTTGGTTTAGGTGATGCCTGGTTCCACTTCACGGATTGCTCTGTTGCTGACTGAAATTCAGCTGGATTTCACTCATTTAGGCCGGATATCCATTGCCTTGGGCTTCCTTTGTGTTGGCATTTTAAACTCTGGTGGATTTATGAGGATTACGGTTAACTGCTTCTCACATCTCTGCAGGGTGAATCCAGATCTTTGAACGTACAAATGTTCCACCAAAACAAGTTCCAAGGCTATTCTGCAGAGGCACTGTTGCTCTGCTCAGTACTTAGCGCCGCTCAACAACACGACAATTTTGATTGTGTTAAAAAAATGCCAATAAACCAGAGCGTGTTTATCTGGAGGAAGGTCTGCCAATGTGAGAGTAGTGCTGCCTGAAACACTTCAAGTGCTGTACCTAAACCTTATAATGTTAAGGAAAACACGGAAAGGCAATGAATAATTTCAAATCCGTGGGTTGATCAGTTTGATGGTTGGTGTCGGCCATGTTTTCTCCAATAAAAACACAAAAAATAACATTAGTTTTAATTTTAAGTATTGAAAACAAAGTAGTGCACAATAAGTTATTATTGTATGCTGATGACTAAATTATTTATATTGTATATACATTTTTAGTTTTTGCTGCATTGCATGGGTACAACAAACAGAGAATATTTCTTGTATCCAAAGAATCAAATAGGCTACATAGTAAATGGGTCTAACTTTTTTGGCTGTTTCAATGTGAAGCAGAGTACTGCCATTTTAGAATCTCCATCTCTTTTTTTCTGAAAACAGGGTTAGAAGACTACAACATCTGCCGTGTTAAAAACAAGTGTCTATCTGTCAGGAATAATTTATAACAGGCAGATTCAGGGAACATGATTAATTAAAAACTGGTCTTAATTAACAGCCTTAATCAATGGAGCTCATTACCAGCTCTGCTGGAGGTAGTCCTGCACACAAGTTCATATTTACACACTCACACTCAGACACACAATCTCTCTCTCTCTCTCTCTCACACACACACACACACACAGAGCAGTATATCCCAGACGACATGACTTATTTTTGGTGGATTTCAAAAGAACTCCTTTGGGTTCACTATCTTGCCCCAGGTGATAAACAACCACCCCCCCCTCGCCTACAAACACACACACACACACACACACACACAGGCACACTGGACTGTCACAAAAAATATAAAATCCTCTCTTAGTCAAATTGAAATGAAATGAATTTAATAAATGAATTGAAAGGTTTGCACTTTATTCATTTAATGCAGCCGCATCAGGCTACACTGCAAGACACTCCCCCAGAGCTATACCAGCAGAGAGAACATTCATAGTCATACTTCCTAAAAAAATCCAAACAAAACCCAACAGAGCTCTTAGCATTACATGCAACTGCACAAATGTGAAGCGTTCTAGCAGCTGGAATTTATGTCGCAGAACCAGATCTGATGACTACTGCACAGTCACACTCACAGCTTCACTTTAGACATAGCTAGTTAACTAGAAATATCCAGTTACTTTAGAAATATCCAGTTAACTTTAGAAAAATCCAGTTAACTTTAGTAATATCCAGTTAACTTTAGAAATATCTAGTTAACTAGAAATATCCAGTTACTTTATAAATATCCAGTTAACTTTATAAATATTCAGTTATCTTTAGAAATATCAAGTTAACTAGAAATATCAAGTTGTCTTTAGAAATATCCAGTTAACTACAAATATCCACTTAACTTTAGGAATATCAAGTTTACTTTGAAATATCCAGTTAACTACAAATATCCACTCAACTTTAGAAATATCAAGTTTACTTTGAAATATCCAGTTAACTACAAATATCCACTTAACTTTAGAAATATCAAGTTTACTTTGAAATATCCACTTAATAGAAATGTCTTGATATATTTAGAAAAATCCAGTTAACTTAAGAAATATCCAGTTGATTAGAAATATCCACTTAACTTTAGAAATATCCAGTTACAGTTTTTTACAGTTGCTAGGATACATTTCTAAACACTTCACACACAGTTCTCTTAACCAACTTTCAGCTCAGCACAGCATTTCATTTCACATTTAAAATGCACTTGAACTACAAAATCCCATCATACATGTCTCAAATCAACTCCTTCTCCCATAATACTAGCAAAGGTTGACAGCCAACAAACACACTTTGTCACCGGCAAAACAATGACCTAAAATACCCTAACAGGTATCATTATACAATGTTGTCTTGTGTAAAACAAGGACACCTCTCTACTGTTTAGAATTCAATGCAATTTACGTTACTGGAATGAATCAGACATGATGCAGTAGGCTTCAATATATTGTACTGTATGTCTTTTATTTGCACTGGGTAATTCCAAAATAAAAGACTCTGTATACACACCATCCACTGATACACATTGTCCCATACAAATATAAATTCTGGCTGATTTCTTTTCTCTGCATCCCTTTCCTAAACAAGTACAACACTTTCATAGAGATCATGCAAGACTGCAAGGAGACGCTCAGTGCTGCATGGCCCAATTAGTGTTTTTGTAAAAGCAGTCCATCAGTAGATATTGCCGTGCACATTGTGATGGGCACCCCTTTGGCCCGGGACATCCACAGTGGCTCTCTTTCCAATTACATTCCTTCCTTGTCGCCACGTTTTGTTGAAAGTTGAAACTTGCCTCATCCACAAAGAAAATGTGGAGTGTTTTCTTGCCTTCAATCTCCATGACTCTCTAAAATAAATCCACAAGAACACAAGCCTATTGCAATAGTATACATTACATAATATGTACTGTATGTCTTTGAGTGTATTTGGTTTGTTCATAAACAGTTCTGTATTGTATAGTATTGTGATCCCATCTGGACATATTGGTTCCCAAGTTGCCTGACACGTTCAGAGTTCCTCTCAACATTCATCCTGACCAGATGTTTTTTCAGGACTCTAGAAATAGTTCATATGCTTACACTGTGAATATTTTCCAAAGTAACGTTGTCTGGCAAGACACGAATCTCAAGGAGTTTTATGCCGTTGTTTCTGATGACCATATCAACAAAGGCAGTTTCCTGCACATCAGTGAACATCCTATGTCTCCCACCTGTGTGAGGTATACCCGTTGAGTCCTAAGCAGAAAAGTAAAAGCAATTGCACACAATTTGGTTTGCAGGCTTCTCTCTATTTACAGTACTTCTGCAATGTGCAGCTCAGTCAGATGCCATGCAGAATACAAGTTACCTGTTGGTTTGCCGGAAAACTCTGACAATAAATGCCACTGCGTTGCAGATTTGGCTGCACTCTCTGACCAGCCTCTCTCATATAGAGACCATGATTGATTGCATGATCAATTCCAGTAGCTCTAATCTCATCTGAGACCACACCTCTTGAACTTCCTCTTCATCTTCCACCACGCACAGAAATTCCTCGGCCCCCTCCCGGCCATTCTTCTTCCTCTTTCAGCCTCTTCTCTGGCTGGGTTGTTTACGTCACAATACAAAACTATTCTGAGGTTGTCTCCTTTTGTAATGAAATAACTCTGTGTAGGTGTTCAGCCATAATGAGAATCAGCAGTGGTTGGTCCAATTGTCCAATTGTTTTCATAGCATTTCATTTGTTCAAGTCTACGTATGTTTCATTATATTATTACTGTAGAATTGTGGCAAATTGCTGTATTATTCAGTTTTTTATTATGCTATTGTTTTGAACTTATGTTGTGTTATGTATACAGTATGTTAGCATGTGCAAATTGGCCTGTAGGTACATAGAGTTTTGGCGATTGTTGAAGTGAGAAAAAAAGTCATTTGAAAGATTTAGTCATTGAATGCATTTTGTGCCAAAGCAATGACAAATAATCCACAGTTTAGCCCTCAAATACTTCTGTATATTTGGGCTATGTACATATGTATACGTATTGTATGTATATATGTTTCTGTTGAGTTTTGAAAAAGTGAGTATTGAGAAATGTGTCTTAGCAACTGTTAAAAACTGTAACTAGAAATATCCAGAAGCCATGGTGCCGGGGCTTTGCCTGGTGAAATAAGCTGCACCATTGTCTTGGCAACCATCCAGCAGGCTTATTCATTATTGATCACTGAACAGATGAACATCTACACTGGCATTTCTCAGAATAAAATATATTTTGGTGTAATTTTAAATGATTGCAATAATTTCAACAATTCCCTGCTTATTTACTTACATTTATGACAATGCGGTAACAATCTTTAAACCAGACATCCTATCTTCTACAGAAATGCTCTACTATCTTTCTATTTTTATTCCATTGACAATTGGATAATAGGACATCGGTATATAGAGCATCAAAAGCATTACAGAGTGTAGGCGCTTCAGTTATATTCAACCCGTATTCAGAGATGGTAAAAGTACTCACTTCCCATACTCAAGTAGAAGTACAGTTACTTGTGTTAAAAAAATACTCTGGTAAAAGTAGAAGTACTGATTTATCTTCTTTACTCAAGTAAAAGTAACAAAGTGCCGACTTGGAAATGTACTTAAAGTATAAAAGTAAAAGTAGCCTTGTGAATGACCACATATTTTTTTATGCAAAGCTACCTGGAACACACAAAGGTTACTAGAGAGCACGCTGAGAAACTTCAGTGGACATGGAGAAAAGACTCTTTATATGCCGTTGCCTACATTTTACATGGATTTCTGCCAATAGGCCTAAAACATCACATATATGATTATTTAGACAGAGACAGGGACTCCAGGTTAATAAGATTCTGACTGAGTAGCACGATATGAATTCAATTATGATTCTGTTTGAATTCACAGATCCAGTTTCTCTTTTTTAATCTTCCCCTTAACATTTAAAGGAATCTACATGTATTTGTGTGAGCTCAAATATTGTTTCTGGAAATAAAATAAAGGATACAATGTGAATTATTAAACAGACATTAATTAAGAATTTACGCAGCAGAATGACCAGGAGTCATTCTTGTTGCCTACTCTCTCAGACATCTCTCTCAGATAAGGCCGGGGATGATTGGGAATGTCTTGCTGCTTGTCTTCCCAATCTTTGGGATCTCTGTCTTCTTCATTTTCAATCATGTCACAATCCATACTACTATTTACTAGTGTTAGCAACACCAAGCCACACTGATTTGCTGCAAATAAATTCTGCCGAATCTGTTGAGTCGTCTTGTAGTTGTGTGTCAAATGCCACGTACAGTACTGTATATATTCCCATCCAATTAGATTGAATTTGGTATTGATGACGCAAACAATAATAACGGTAACTCCAGTGAAATTATTTGAAACTTGTTAGTGAGAACTAGATTAGGACTGTATTTAAAGCTGATTCTGATTTCGGATGGAGACAACTTCTCTCTGTACGCTTTATTAAAATCAAGCAACACAAACACAGGCATGGCTATGCTATGGCTGTGTGTGTGTGGTTCTGCCAAGAAACAAATAACATTGTAAAGGCTAGCATACACAATGGAATCATATGTATGCTAGCAAATAACAACAATAAACCCACTATTAATTACATTATCTTAATGCAGTGTAACTGTAGCATGTAAATAATGCACCTAAAAAACAAATGTGATCAAAGGCGTTCATCAACAGCCAGGTGTAACCTAGGTAACAGGAGAAGAACACAAACAACAACATCACTAGATAACTTACTTTTAAATGTAGGCCTACCAGAACTATAGACCAATAAAACAACAGGCTTAAATGAACTGACTACATACTGTAAGTTATGTGTCCACCTTTGAGGATCCATCGCTCTCTCAAGTCACCCTTTCCCCTCTTTCCCCCACCTCCATGTTGGAATTCACTGACCAGATGAAGCAGCTGGTAGATGCTGGAAACACATTTACCCCCCTTTCTTCTCCCATCGTTCGCCCCCGGCTAAAAGTAAAACGCCAGGCACCTCTGCCAGGATGGCAGCTAACTCCTTCCCCCCAGACTGATAAGGATGCTTGGATACAAAATGCATCAAGCATTAACTGATATGTGCCGGGTCCAGGCAGCACGCCTAGTGGCACTCATGACTCTTTCCAAGACAAGCCCGGGCCCTGTGTATTCGATTCTTCCTCAATTTAAGTTGTGATCGGTAATAGAAAAATTATAGGCAGTGCAAACTTAAAAATTTTTCATCCATTCCTCGTCAGCCACAGCCTGTCCCAAAAAATATAAACACACTAACACTAGCCCTACTAAACATCAGGTCTTTGGCAGGAAAATCATTTTTAATAAAGGATTTTATTATTAATCACAATCTTGATTTTATGTTTTAAACTAAGACCTGGTTAGACAATAACTTCCTTCTTCAAAGACAAAATTCAGAAAATTAGACAGTCAGTGCCTCTATATCAAGTCCAAGATATGTCTTGTCACAGTGTTTAGGCAAAACATTTTTCGAATATGACTTAATTTCATACGATCAACCATAAAAATCTGGAGGACATTATACAACATCTGAAAACCTCGTCCTGTTGCCTTTATACTCAACAGATGTTTTCAAAAATGTTTCAAATTGTTTGGCTTTTGATCTTCTACAGATTGAAAACATGTCTCTTCTCTTAGGTATCTTCCCACAGGCCCTGAAAACTGCAGTAATTAAGTCACTATTAAAAAAGAACAATACAGATATGTCACTAATGGTCAAAAGCGGGTTTTCAACAACTCAACCTTTTCTTGTCACTAAATAATGGTTTTTATGCCTTTCAGTCAGGTCCAAACCAGAGCATTGAGACGGCTCTTGTTAAAGTCTTTAATGACATCCCATGTAAGCACAGTTAGTGGCAAAATTTCAGTCTTAGTCATAGTATCTCAGTGCTGCATATGATACGGTCCACCAAGACATATTACCAGACCGATTAGAAAACTGGGAAAACTTTCTTGCTCAGTATTAAACTGGTTGGACTACTTTGTGTCTATAGGTAATTATGCATCTGAGCAAATAAAAATGACATGCTGAGTTCCCCAAGGCTCTGTTCTGGGGCCTCTTCTCTTTAACATTTACATGCTTCCACTGGCTCAGATTATGGAAAACAACAAAAGAAGTTACCATAGTTATATGGATGACACACAAATTTACATAACCTTATCGCCAGGGGACTATAGTCCAATACAACAACAGATTAGACACATTGAATTAACGACTTGATGAATTAGAACTTTCTTAAATTAAATGAAGAAAAAACTGAGGTGGTTGTTTTTGGGGAAAAGAGGAACGATTAAAAGTCAGTGCTCAGCTTCAAAGGACAAAGCTAAAAACAATAGACAAAGCTAGAAATCTTGTTGTAGTCATTTTATCTTCAGTAGACTGGACTACTGTAACGATGTCTTACAAGTCTCCCTAAAAAAACAATATAGCTGCAGATAGCTGCAGCTGATTCAGAACGCTGCTGTTCGAGTCCTCACTAAGACCAAGAGAGTGGATCACATCATTCCAGTCCTGAAGTCCTTACACTGGCTTCCATTGCCTCAAAGAATTGATTCCAAATTTCCAAATCACTTTAGCTAGTATATGAATCACAAAACAGTTTAGGGTCAAAATACATCTCTGATCTGCTACTACACTACTAACCCCCCAGACCTCTCAGGTCGTCTGGGACACGCCTGCTTTCTGTCCCCAGAGTCAGAACTAAACAGGGGGAAACAGTATTTAGTTGCAGGTCCACTGCAACTCTCAATTCTTTTAAATCAAGGCTGAAGACCTGGCTGCAGCGTTGATGTTGCCTGTCTTTAAATAGTTGTTAATACTGAAGTTGCATTGTTGAAACTGTAATCAGGAAGGGTAGGATCAAAATGAAATGACTTGATTAGACTGTGATTTGACTGTTCTCGGAGAACATTCCAAAAATTAAGCGATGAAAAGGGGAATTTATCATTCATGTTAATAATCTGAGTGACTTGTTACCATTTGGGTTGTTTTTGTTTAACAATTTGTGAGATTAGGGTTGTTGCCATTCTCGGGGTTTCTGAACAGGAAATAAACATATTTCTGAGAATTTCTCCAACCAGTTGGAGCTGTTCAAGATTTTGCAAAGTTTGCCATGATTAAACTAAGCCTAATAGTTACAACTGTATTGTAGTGTAAAGAGAAGTACTTCCACTCTTGGTTATGCGTAACCAGAGCATAAAGTCACATGATCTTGCGGGGCCCGTGGTGGATGAGATGATAAAGAAATAGGGTTCCCTGTCAGGGCTGAAGACCTTTCTTTTTGATGTTGCCTTTTTGATGTGCTTTTATAATTTTAGTTGTTTTTAACTGCTCTTTAATGTTTCATTTCTTAAACTGCACCAACTTTTATTCATGTAGTTTATGTTTTTAATTTCTTGGTCTTTTGTAACTGCTATTTAATGTTTTACGTAAAGCACTTTGAATTGCCCTGTTGCTGAAATATGCTATAGAAACAAAGCTGCCTTGCCTATGTCACACCTTTTGTCCTCTGATGCAACACAACTGATTAGGTCTTTAACCAAAATGACGGTGGTTTGTATTTTCTCTGTATATTTTAAATACAGCTGAGCAACATTTAATTCAATTCAATTAAATTTTATTTATAGTATCAATTCATAACAAGCGTTATCTCGAGACACTTTACAGATAGAGTAGGTCTAGACCAGATAGAGTAGGTCTAGACTACACTCCAGAATTTACAAGGACCCAACAGTTCTAGTAGTTTCCTCCAGAGCAAGCAACAGTGCGACAGTGGCGAGGAAAAACTTCCTTTTAGGCAGAAACCTGGGACAGACCCAGGCTCTTGGTAGGCGGTAGTTGGGGTTAGAATGAAGAGTGGCAATAACAGTCACAAAAAAATAGTAGTTTGTAGTAGTTCTTTGTATTAGTTCATGGCATAGCAGGGCACTGTGCGGCGTTACAAGGCACAACAGGATGTAGCAGGGCACAGCAGAACGTAGCAGGATGTAACATGGCATCGCAGGACTTGTAGCGGGACCATGGCGACAGCTGCTACTGTCTGTAACGCTGCTAACGCTATTGGGCAACAACACGGTCTTATCAGCTGATCTGCTCCAGCTGACCTGCACCAGCTCAAAGCAGATTCAGTTTGATCCACAGCTTCTCTGCAACCCACCACCTCCCCAGCTCCACCTTGTTGTGTATAACATGGCATTTGCTTCCATGTCATCGTTGCTGCTCTGTTCATATGGGGGAATAGTTCAGCTCTCCCTGTCTTAAACTGTGTGAGCGTCCCCTAATGCTGCGGTGCTCTGACTCTCTGCTATTTCATGGTGCCCATGAAAGGTGAGAGGACTCCCTGAAAAAGAGCCATATTTTTATAACTATAATATTTTATCAACTTGAATTGCAATTTATTCAATATCATTTCTTAGATCATATTAGTGTTGTCTGTGTGTTCTTGACTTAATGGACCGGACAGAAATGGGCTAACTAAGGTTTGGGTAAGGGCTGGGTCATAGTGATGCTTCAGGCCCACTAGTCTCGCTTTGCCCGACCTTCCTCCACAGCGCTGTGGAGGAAGGTGTAGTTATTCATTGATTTACGCTACGTGTGTGTGTGTGTGTGTGTGTGTGTGTGTGTGTGTGTGTCTCGGGGCTATTTTAACCAGATGTCAAACTGAAGTTACGGACACAACTCAGCTCAGCTGCTGTGCGCCACTTCAAACATTCTCTTTCTGTATCAGTGTGTGTGTGTGTGTGTGTGTGTGTGTGTGTGTGCACACACACGTTTGTGTGTATATGCACGGTCACCAGCAGCGCTTTCATCTGCACACCTACAGTGAAACACTGTGGGGGGGCTTGGGCTACTGAGTGCTCACAAACACTCGCACACAAACATACACACACAGCTGGGACTGCGTGTTGAGCAGCCTGCCTTCACTACAGGTGCTAGCAGAACAGAATGCTCAAGAATGACTTGGGAAACACACTTGTCTATTACAGATAGTTTAAGTTTAAAGGCTTCATCTGCCCAATAAAGAAAAAGCCCATATGCTACATGTCAAAGAAGCTTTATATCACAGCTCCGCAGAGCTGCTTTCTTTTAGGATGCAGGCATCCATTGGTTTCTGTTCACTCCCGTACAATGACATTCATTGAGAAAGTCTTGCAATAGGCTTAATGTGTGTAACCTTTCACAATGAACACGGAGAATGCATTATTTTTGTTAAATGTATATGACAATTAAATGCACAAATCCATTTGTACGTAAAGGATTACTTCACCCTCAAAATATACAGTATATGTCCATGACCATGTGTGTATTAATTAGTAACCAAGTGGTGCCTTGAATTTAACGAGAAAACTTTATTGCAGCATGCCTCCATGGTAAATGAAGAATTAAAAAACGAGGGGGTCTTGAGGCATTAAAGGAGAATTCCGGTCAATTTTTATGTTAATCTTTATCGCTATAAATATGCGAGTACTTTCAATTGAAAACCCCCCGACCTGAATCGGTGCAGGCAAAACTGAATAGTTGCAGCTATGTGTACAAGCTTCCACTGAGCTAAAATGGCAGTTAACGGGACAAGTTTTAGGGTGCCTTTATGCATCTTAACAGACACACAATGCAATTAATATGTCTGTACAACATGAACAGGGCCCTTACGTAACACCAAGATGCTCAGACATTGTTTTAACTCACCTTCACTATCTTGTTCTTTCCGGTGGGTAGCTTGCTTCAAATCAAAAGTACTTGCATATGTATAGCGATCAAGATTAACCTAAAAATTGGCTGGAATCCTTTAAAAGTAATTTTGGTGCATAGTTTCTGTCTCTTCTATGAGGAATAGTAATGACAACTAAACTGTCGGCGTGTCCACATGATACTCCCCCACACAGCTGCTAGTAGCCAAGGAGGACATGGAGAATTAAAAAAACATGAAGGACTCTTCAGAAGAGGTCCTTATCTTCACTCGAGACTCTGCACTTGAAAGTCAACAGACGCCACAATCTCCTGAACATAGTCCTACTAATAAATCCAGAAAGAGTTATGTGGAGCTTATAGTCTTCATTAGCTTTGTACCAACTCATTTGGTAATGGTTTGAATGTAACGGACATTCATTAATATCAAAATGTACACACAAAAGCTTTAACAACATCATCTATTTATAATACCTATTGTATTTAGACTTAGACTTCTCTTTATTAATTATTTTTTTTTAAATTCCAGCATCAGTTTACAGCAAGAAAATTACAGTATAGACAGAAAAAGAAGACCGTATAAAGATAACAATAACAGTAATAATAATAATAATAATAATAATAATAATAATAATAATAATAATAATAAAACCTTTGGCTATAAAAATACATTTACCATACATTATCAGTCAAGTGTCAAGTCAAGTGTTCATATGTGAGTCCAGGTGTGTATGTATTGTCCTCTCTGCCCTATTTCCTCCTCCCCCTGAGTAAGGAGTTGTACAGTCTGATGGCATGAGGGACAAAAGAGTCCTTGAGTCGGCTGGTCCTACACTTGGGAAGGAGCAGCCTTCCACTGAACAGACTCCTCTGGGTGCTGATGATGGTGTGCAAGGGGTGGCTGGCATTGTCAATAATGATAATATTGTAATATATATATATATATATATATATATATATATATATATATATATATATATATATATATATATATATATATATATATATATGTAATATACTGTATATAAGCACTGCAGCTACAAAAGAGCTGTCTCAATCAATTTACCAAATGGGAAAACAGCGTAGTAACATTTCTAACAAACTGCAATGTATCAATAAATCAATACAAAGTATGCCAAAACACCATTGCCTGTTCCAACAACACAGTACACAATGTTTCTAAAGCTGACAAACTGAATCTAGCTATCTTTGTATATTTATTGTTCCACTCCCTCTATGCTTTCTGTCATGGTTCCATACAACATATTCTCACGTTGCCAGCTCTATCTCCACAGCACTGCGGAGTAAGGTCTGGCTACAACACACATACATTCCAGGATAAGAGGGGAAAAAAAACGATCTGGGTTGTTTGCACTTCTTTAAACCAATCATAATCGTCATGCAGCACTAAGCTCCGGATGCAGTGATGGTGGATCTGCAAAATAGCCTCAGGAAGGAGCTGAGACAGCGGAACAGAGAGCAGACATGTCAGGCTTTATCCTGGCAATGTGCTATTTTGGTTGATCTAGACTACATGCAACAGCAGATGCACTCAATGACACCAAATTAAAACATCTTATATATGAAACCTACAGATGTAGAATGACCAAATAACTGCAGTTTACCTTGAATTAGGGTGGCACCTAGTCTATATCCTGGAAGTTCCACTTCCGGAAATGCTCCGGTGCCGCAGGAAATTCCACTGGATCGGTCTTTTTGCCGATATCCGTCACCTTCATCTTTCTCTGTGTTGGCATTCTAACCTCCGGTGGATTTCTGAGAACTATGGTGAACTGCTCCTCAGATCTCTGCAGGGTAAATCCAGACAGCTAGCTAGACTATCTGTCCAATCGGAGTTTTCTGTTGCAAGACTAAATCTACTTTACACATCTTCCACCAAAACAGGTGTCTTCCCAAGGCTATTTTGCAGAGGCACCGTGCGGAGTTTAGTGCTGCCCATGACAATTGTGATTGGTTTTAAGAGATGAAGCAGAGCATGTTTTTCTCTCATCCAGGAATGCTGTGTGTACCAGCCTGACCTTCCTTTGCAGCGCTGTGGAGGAAGGTCTGGAAAAGTGAGACTAGATGGTGCCCCAACCGGCACCATCAGACAACCGACCACCAATAGCCTGGGTCTGTCCGAGGTTTCTTTGTTGGATTGTTGTAAATTATAGAGTGTGGTCTAGACCTACTGCATCTGTAAAGTTACTCTCTACTAACTCTTTTATGATTTGATACTATAAATAAAATTGAATAGCAAGTAGAAAACAAAACAACAATTACCAATATCCGTATTTCTCTTAAACCAATGGCCCAGAGTATTTGAATTGTAAAAACGAGAGTGAGAGTGAGAATGGTAGAACTTAGGGAACTGGAGAGAGACACAGTGAGGTTTGAGGAAGACCGCAAATTAAGGCAAAGCTAGAGAAAAAGAGAACTGAAAGAAGAAAAAAAAACAGATTATTATATTGGAAAATAATGAAATACAAAATAAAGAATAATAGAGATTTAGAAAAAGAAACAACAGGCAGATGGAAAGGAAAGAAAAGGAGAAAAACCGCAGAGTTGAGAGATGTGATTCATATTAGTCACAGTAGCAGATCCCTCACTGGTTATGCCATCTTGTACTTCAGACTCTTCTGTTCCTCTCCTTCTATGACTCCCCTTATGGGTGGCAGTCGGGTGTCTCTATTTGGTGCCAATTACAGATTGTTCGGCGTTGGCATGGCGCTAGCTCAAGGCTGTGGAGTCTCCAGCCCCCTCAGCTCCCAATTTACCCATCAAACACTCCCATCCACAATCCGACCACTTAGGACAGTTATGCTGCTCTTTGATAACTCCCTCACTGGTTGTTATTGCTGGAGGAACTAAAATGAAAGTGTAACCTTTTGTTGGAGAGGGAAGCATGAATGAAAATGAACAATGGTACTAGGCTGCTATGAAGAGAAATATATATATTTTTTTATTAATCCCTAAATGCTTCAGACAAATTTTGAAAGGATTTATCTTAAACTTCACAAGGTGTGGACCAAATGAATGCCTAATGCAATAAGGACTTTGAAGTCGCTCAATCACAAGCACTTCTACAACGGTGGGTTATAGGCGGTTAAATGACAATTAGCAGCCTTTGTAAGCAATTCTGGCAATCAGCAGCTTATGTGAGGTTTTAAAGCCACATGAGGTGACTGTGTGTTCCAGAGAGGCGGAATTGTATGTGCTCAAATCAGGACAGCACATGCAAAGGTAAACCGCACCATCAAAGTGGAAGCAAAAGTAGAAGTCATCATTCAAATTCTACTCATTGTTTATTGAAAACAGAGACAATTGCAGTGAAAAGTTGCTGACAGTCCAACATTATTGCTAGACAAAAAAAACATATCATTTGTGAGACCCTATATGTACACGTATATGTACACTTGGAGCAATGACCGTGGCAAATAAATTATAGTTAAAGGTGACCTATTATATCAATATTCAGGTTCATACTTACATACATTGTTTCAGGAAGTGCGTGTGGCGGCGCTTGTATTAGCAGCGGCCCGGAGGCATGCTCCAAACGGTATTTTGTTGCCTTGTACTTGTACATGTGTAATGACAATAAAGCTATCTATCTATCTATCTATCTATCTATCTATCTATCTATCTATCTATCTATCTATCTATCTATCTATCTATCTATCTATCTACATAGTATATATATATATAAAAAAAATATATATATATATATATATATATATTTCTATTTGGATGCATTAACATGCTTTAATGTTCCAAAATGTTATTTGTCTCATACTGCTGCACCTGTGTCATTGTCTGTCTGAAAAGTTCTCTTGGCGTTCCTGTCTCTTTAAACCCTGAGTCCCGAAAAAGCTTAGTCGGCTCTGATTGGTCAGGGTTTCTGGGTCTCTCTACTGCTGTCTCTTTACCATCCGTCGCAGCTGGGGATGACTGAAACGGAGTCAAGCAGCCCTTTTTACTGTTAAAATATCCCTAATGAAAGGTTCTAAACGTAAAATTACACAACCGGGCATGTTCAAGCAGGAATGTGATCTTAAACTGGCGAGAGATTAACAACATCTGCAACCTAGATTAAAGGTTTTCCTGACTGTTAGTATGTAGCCACATGTAGCATTGTATGTAATGTAAACCAGGCAGTATAGCTGCCTGGAGCAGATGACCATATATGGAAATCCAGCACCAATTGACGTCACCTCGATCCAGGAGCAGAACAAACTGTTGAAAGCAGAGTCTGAAATCTGAAGTTTTTGCTTCCTTGCTCAGGGATTAGTTTCACATCCATTCACCTCATTATTTTAATCTTTGGCCACATTTAATACAAACATTGGACATTGTTACATTATAGATATGACATAAAATAAGCAAAAACAAAATATTTCTCCTTTAAAGTAGTTGGAAATTTGGAGAAGACTATGGATGGAGTTAATAAAAAGACGAATGGTAATGCTCGGTCTGTGATGGGTTCAGAAAGTTTATGAAGCATCTGCCACTCAGGTTGCAGATTGCTCATCTGCTCCAACCGGGCTTTACTCCTCTTTGACCAATTTTGATTTGTCCAGTGAGTGACACAAAAGGAAGCAGTGGTAAAACCAAATCCAGCCATCCTTTTTGTAAACCACAAGTGACCTGGTCTGGAAGAAGAACAGGACTTCTGCAGTTTGGGGTTCCGTCCTAATGAGAAGGGAGAGGTGTTTCGGTATTAGTGTTTGGTCCTTGTGTTTCTGACCGCTGTAGGCACAAGCCAACAGTTTGGTGATGCCATTTGAGCCATACGTCATCATTTTTAATTAGCCACGGTAATATATCGGGAGGAGGTTTGACGTTATCAATATTTGGATACTGCCCAACTCTAATAAGGAGCGGTTGGCCCCGGCCTGAATTGCAGCTTGTATGACACGCTTGTGCCCAAAATTAAAAAAAAATTCCCATACACTGGCTGGCACAAACTCATTTTAGTTATGAATTACCACTTTCAGAATTTGAGCCATTGAATGAACATTAAAAACTGAATAGTAGAGTATATATATATATATATATATGAAAGACTGTGGTTGTTTTAGTAGGAACAAACCAAGCTAGCTAGCTACTACTAGCGTTAGCGGGTAACTTTAGGTAAAGTTTGCCAATTTTTCTACCGTACATGCAGATGAATGACTCCAGTACCGGTAGGTCTGCATTTATCAAACTCCTGTTGAAAATCAGCAACTTTCCCTCTTTAGTGTTTAGCTTAGCGCTGCACCATAGCAACCATAAACAAAACTGGCAGTTGCTGCTTCCTGTTTGGTGCTGGATTAGTTGTAGTAGTAGTAGTAGTGATTTAACTTCAGGACCAAGACTTAAAACTTACAATAATATCAAACACGTTTGATTTTGTCAGAATGTCAAGACGGGAAAAAGACTGACAGGGACTGAGTTACTCTATATGACCACCTTACACCAAATGATGGAGACAATGGGAGCGGCCCAACTTTAGGAAGGCTCTCATAATTTGGTATTGGAAAATAGTCTGCTACAATGGAATCGCTTGAAAAGTTGCTTGGTGTAAGGTTGGCATTATTTCAATGATATGATATGGTATATCCAGCATCCACGCTTAAAAACACACATGGTGAAATACACAGCGGAAGTATTAATTTCCAGAAATTCTCCGGTAGCCTTGCAGACCCTGACTTCAGTAGGCTTACAACAGTGTGCTGCATGTGACGTCTTTCGCTCATGTGGGTGCTCACTACACAGCTAGATGCACTCATAGACAGAGATTTCTTGCCTTTATTAATTTGATATATTCAGTAGCTCTGGCTTGCAATGTATGCACTTTGAAAGCTAAAAGAAAATGCTTTAAAGGTATGCAAAGGCTCAGCCGATTATGTTCTCTCTCTCTGTCATGATTGCCATGATTGGCCACAGGCAAGATGTTAGTTTGCTCCCACATACAGTATGTGTTAATGATGGCCTGCAGTTGGAGCAATTTCATTTCCATTCTTGGTTTGGGTCTACAAATGATAAGAGTGCTACTGGGCTTTTATCATGCCAGATTCAACGATCATTAAAACTTATTTTTGACATGCAAGGGGAAACGGAAAACTATGGGCAATCCAGGTTTTGCATCCACAGCCATCAACATAAAGAGCTCAGGCAGCTTTTATCATTATGTTATGTTATTGTTTTAACATACTTTCTGTTTCTTGCTGTGATTGTATATGTATTACGTTATGTATTACGTTACTACCATTTAGCCACATATGATGCAGCTTGAGTTACTTTCACTTTCTATTCTTTCCACCCTAAGGTTAAAGACATGTTTAATTTAGTTTTCCTCCAAATGGTGTGTATCGTTTGATGATCATTTAAAAAAAAAGAAAAAAATTTCTAAATGAAAATATAAATTAGTGTTTCCATTAGCCAGTGCCATGTAAATATTGGCAGCAACAAGATTACATAATTAAGAGTAATATTTCATTGCCTTCTACAACCTGTCATTTTCATTCAGCAATTTGCGGACACATTAACATTTATGGTTCAACATTACACAATAATTCACATACACTAGTACAACAAGATTATAAAACAATTAACCTTACACTTCTGGGATAGCTCTGTTGGCGCAGGCACATTTTGCCGTATGTTCTTCTTTTCGGCTGGATGTACGTTACCTTCCTCTTTCTTTGTGTTGGCGTTCTAACCTCCGGTGGATTCCTGAGGACTATGGTTAACTGTCCTCAGATCTCTGCAGGGTAAATCCAGACAGCTAGCTAGACTATCTGTCCAATCGGAGTTTTCTGTTGACGACTAAAACTACTTTTGAACGTACACATGTTCCACCAAAACAAATTCCTTCAGGAAACTATTTTGCAGAGGCCCCGTTGCTCCGTCTGGCATTTAGCACCACCGAAGAGTTTGTTTATGATTTAAAGAAATGCCAATAAACCAGAGCACGTTTTCCTCCTAGCCAGACCCTCCTCCACAGCGCTGCGAAGGAAGGTCTGGCAAAGCGGGCTAGATAACAATGGATTACTTCAAGACGTCAGAACATTTCTACAGATTTACAGATTAAGTTGCCACCCACTATTAAAAAAATAAAAAGTGCCACTTTGACATTATTCAGTGCTTGGTCGAAGAGTAAACACCTTAAAAAGGTTGAAAGAAGAGTGTGAAGAGGAGAAAACTAGAGAAGTATTGAACTACCATCGCGAAGGACATTGGAGGGTGTATCGGTGGGATACCCAGCATGACCTCTGCTTCTGTGAAGAAATTGGCTCAAGGATGCAACAACATTAATAAATGATGCTGCACACGCAAACAAACCCTCATATGCGCAGATAAAAAAAATACACCATAGCATGCCATTGGGGTTGGAAAACAGTGGGAAAACTTTCCAGAAAACACACACACAGTGACTACAGTATCCGTTATCTGGGTCAAGTAATCTTTGGTTTTCATGATCCATTTCATGAATTGCTAACATTGATATCCCTGGACTAAGAGTAATAATCATACATTAGCCTTTGGTTGTGTAGGGAAAGCAATCAGACAAGAATAAATGAATAGAAGGAAAGACTACATTTTGATGCTCAAACCATCTCTCTTTCTGTGTTCCTTCCTTGCATCTCATGGTGCATGACTCACACACAGACACGATCACACACATGCGCACACCAGTACGCCTCCCCTTGAGGGTCACACTACAGGGGGTTTGTCCCAATTAGCACACAGTCAAGGTGTGGAGGAGACATACTGAGATAGCAGGTTATGGTAACTGGGAACACACTGAGCCAGTATGCTGGCTAACAGCTGACTAGCCTACTTCACAGGCACAGCATGCCTATTTATAGAAAAACTTTCCAGCACAGGATGTCGCATTAACACGACTCCTGAAACGTCTTTATACCAAAACCCCAAATAGACAGGTGTTTAGCTAAGGATGCTAAAATGCATAACAGCCAAGCTAATATGCTAGCTGTCTCCCAGCTCAGTCCTCTATCTTGCATAAATAAAAAAATAAAACTAAAAATGATAAATATTGCAACCTTAACTTTGGTTTAAATGTTCCAACATCCTCCCTCTGTCCATTTTCATTGTTTTCAATGGTTTACATTCTCGTGAATGCTGTCATTATATGCTCAAAATGTGCAAGCATTACTAAGTGGGACTTGGACCTCTTTTCTTTTTTATAGAAATCGGAATAAAGGTGTGACTAGACCAAGGTGAGATGCTGCTGGCTCAGACCAAGAAGAGGTGGTTGATGTTCTATATTCACTCTGAGTACGGACTCACCTTTAATCTCACAAGGTGGTCTGTCTTTCCAAAACATTCAAAAGCCTGTAAGGTTAATCTGAATCTTTGGTCCAGCAAAAAAGTAGCATCGCCTGCGGGTGCAAGACAAGTTACATTTTATCCAAAAATAAATACTGTATATAAGTATATTAAAGGTCCTATGGCATGAACATTTCACTTTATGAGGTTTTTTAACATTAATATGCATTCCCCAGCCTGTCTATGGTCTCCCAGTGGCTAGAAATGGTGATAGGTGTAAACCAAGCCCTGGATATCCTGCTCTGCCTTTGAGAAAATGAAAGCTCAGATGGGCTGATCTTGAATCTGTCCCCTTATGAGGTCATAAGGGGCAATATTTCCTCCCCTTACTCTGCTTTGCTCTCCCAGAGAAATTGACCCACCCATGAGAGAGACTTCAGATACAGTATTAAGGGACCACTAAGGCCTATATAAAAGAGACTTCAGATACAGTATTAGGGGACCACTAAGGTCTATATGAAAGAGACTTCAGATACAGTATTAGGGGGCCACTAAGGTCTATATAAAAGATACTTCAGATACAGTATTAGGGGACCACTAAGGTCTATATAAAAGAAACTTCAGATACAGTATTAGGGGACCACTAAGGTCTATATAAAAGAGACTTCATATACACTATTAGGGGACCACTAAGGTCTATATAAAAGAGAAACCATGAATGGGACCTTTCAAAAGTTTGGACATGCTTTCCTATTAAGCATGTCCAAACTTTTGACTGGTATTTCGATATGGCTGTATTTCTATAATAAAAAAGTGATAAAATAATAACGCTGCTGTGTGAAACTGGAGAGCTCACCTGGTAGAGCACGCACCAATATCCAGAGACTCAGTCCTCCTAAGGCTGTGCTGTCAAGAAAAAGGTATCAAATGCCAAAAGAAATATATAAAATAATAAACCTGGTGTCATTCTTTCCTTTGCCAACAAACTTTAAACAGTATGTGAACTGCTCAGTGAGAGAGAACCAAATCCAATTATATGTCTTATATGTATACAAGAGATTTAGCTTCTGTAGCAGAACTAATCGCCATCCGTATCAACCCGTCTGACAGCACATATCACATGACCATTCACATATAGTGCCGGTGTAAACAGGAAGCAGATGGTCTTGTGTTAAAAGGAACCAGTTTGTCTGACGTTGAAAATGTTGGATATACAAGGTGAAATTACAGATAATACTTTGGATAAAGATCAACAATGGTGCAAAGTGAGACCAGGGATGTATAGGGTAGCCTGGGTAAACCTTGCCCACCCTGCTGGTGATTTGATTTCTCCCTGCAGCTCGGTCTGGAAACCTGCAAGTTTATTTTCTCCTGCTTCAGTTCACATTTTTGCAAGAACCACTCAAGAACTGCCTTATCTACCTGGAGCGCTATTGGCAGATTTAACTCCATGATGATAGAGAAGCAGCTTCTTGTTTACATTCAACATAGCAGCGGCCACGGAACGCCACCGAAGCGCAGCAAACCGTTGATGGCGCAGTTGCTTCTACATCACCCTTTTTTTTGTCTGATTGGTTGAAGGACTATCCAGCTGCGTACAGAGTCATTTGAACTATGCCCGTTGTTCACACCTCACACCTACCTAACTGATAAGACTGACTGACATGCAACCTTGTTTCCAAATGTCTTTAGTTGTGCCCGGCCATGATTAAATAGCAACTCCGGAGTTTTCAAACCAAAACGGGGGTAGCAGTGCTTCCAAATGTCTTTGTTTTAGGGACTCATGGCTCGGAAACTCGGACGCAAGGCTTTACTTTCTGGGTTGCCCACAGACGAGTATCACCCCGCCAAATCATGCCCTCTAGACTTACCTGGTAATGGGGAAGGGCAAGTTGTGTGAAGTAGTGAGTGCCACATTGACAGTCTACGTGAACCATACTGTAAGTCTCTTAACAACAGTAGCCAAATGTATTGTAACGCTGTCGCTATTTCATGTCAAAAAGACCAAAAACACTCTGGGGCCCAAGGATGAAAGAGAAGAAGCAGAAAAACGGGGTAAGACAGAGGTAATGTAAGCCTTACACGTTTAGCGAAAACATGCATCATGTGAGAGAAGGTATGCTTTGTGCATGAAGGCTAGTTGTAATCACTGTTGCTGTTTATGTCTAAAATGCGGTACCTATATTGGCTGGCATACACTATCAGCAGTGTTTTTATCAAAACAATATTTTAATACCACCCACTTCAAATCCTGGGACACCTGCAGTGTAGTGTTCCTCAGTTTCACCCTCTGTTTTAACTGATAAGGTAAGAACAGAGTTTGTTCACAGCTACATTGTGCATATTGCAGGTTTTTGTAATATAATTTTTTTTTCTCTGCAATAGTCTTATTCATATTTAGAATTGTATCTGTTTGAAATCTTTTTTTAAATATTAAAATATTGTATTTATACTTCATTTGATGTCACTTGTTTTTCATTCTGTTTTTGTCATGTAAGTCATGATGTAGTAAGAGATGTCACACTGCGCTTGTTCTGCATCACAATTTATGGACATTACTAATGTTTTGGTTCCTCTGGACCTCCGTCAAGAGTGGTTATATATGTTTCCAAAATAAAAATGGCAACTAAGACATGAAGCTATTCAGTTTCTGTGTGAGTGTATGAAAACAATGATAACTGGTGGAGTTGGCTGTGATGCAAGGGGCACGAGCTAATATATCGGCCAGTGCACTAGATTGGTCAGGGCCCTGATTTGTCCCGCAATACTGAGGAGCTACCTTTGTGTTTTCGACATGCAGGAAAACACTGAGAAGCATGTTCAATCAAGTTTTCATGTGGCAACACACTGGTCAGTCTGTGTATAGCCTTCTACTGGGTCAAAGAGCCGTTATGAGTACAGTCCCAGACTATAATGACCATGGTTCCAGCCTCGGGCTAAGTGTGTGTGTGTGTGTGTGTGTGTGTGTGTGTGTGTGTGTGTGTGTGTGTGTGTGTGTGTGTGATGAGAGGGGAGTGCATGAGTGTGTGCATGAATGTGTATATGTGTGTGATTATTAAGGGATGGTTGGTAGGTTTCATTACCTGAGTCTGAAAAGCAGATGGGGGGGGATTAATTCCAAGAGCCTGTTCCCCAGGGGAAGCTTTAGCAGATGCACACTATACTACTACACTAACAATATATGGAGTGCCCAAAGACCCTGGGTGGGTGGGTGAGGGTGGGGGCGGTGTTTGCTACACCAAGGCCAGCTGATGAAAAAGAAGAGAACATTGAAATGGTGTTTGGCAAGGTGTAGAGCATTTGGAGCATGCAACGAGAAATCTTGAGTACGGTAAACAATAACATTCACTGGCGAATGCCTTTAAAATGCAAGAACTCTCCACTGGAAGTTGCATACACATTGTTGTGCAAGTAAATGTACCAATACCACACTGTAAACATATTCCATTATAAATGAAAGCCCTGCATTCAAAATACAATGAGATTAAAAGTAAAAGTCATCATTTTAAGTTCAAAATGATGTCCTCTAAGTGTTCTATTTGACATTATTGGGTCATTATATTATTATGTGTTTGTGTAAAGAGCGTCAGAGATGGCAAAAGGACTGACTTCCTGTACTTAAGTAGAAGTACAGATACTTCTGTTAAAAAATACACTGGCAAAAGTAGAAGTACAGATTTAACTTCTTTACTCAAGTAAAAGTAACAAAAGTACAAGCTTGGGAATTTACTTAAAGTGTAAAAGTAAAAGTAGCCTTGTGAATGACAACCATTAATTATGCAAAGCTACAAATGTTACTAGACTGCAAGCTGAAAAACTTCAGTGGATATGGACAAAAGACTCTTTATATGCCGTTGCCTACATTTTAAATGGATGTCTGCCAATAGGCCTAAAATATCCCATATATCATTATTTAGACAGAGACAGGGACTCCAGGTTAATAAGATTCTGACTGAGAAGCAAGATATGAATTTAATTGTGATTATGTTTTCTGTATTCACAGATCCATTTTCTCTTTTTTAATCTTCCCCTTAACATTCACAAGAATCTTCATGTATGTGTGTGTGCTCATATATGGCTTCTGGAAAGAAAAAAAGGATAAAATATGAATTACTAAACAGACATTAATGAAGAAGTTCCCCAGTTCTTGATGCATACTGTCTGTCTCAAACATCTCTCTCAGATAAGGCCGAGGATGATTGGGAATGTCTTGCTGCTTGTCTGCCCAATCTTTGGGATCTCTGTTTTCTTCATTTTCAATCATGTCGCCATCTGTACTACTATGTGCTAGTCGTGCTAACGTTAGCGCCATCAAGCCGCACTAATTTGCAGCAAATGAATGCCGCCAAATCTGTTGAGTTGTCTTGTAGTGGTGCGTCAACGTAAAGTACTGTATATTCCCATCCAATTAGATTGAATTCGATATGGATGACTCAAACAATAATAATGGTAACTCCAGTGAAATGATTTGAAACTTGATTAGGACTGTATTGAAAGCTGATTCTGGTTTCCAACTTCACCCCAGGTGTGTCTGAGCACTGACGGAGACAACTTCTCTCTGTTGATGCTTTATTACAATCAAGCAACGTCCAACTAACAAGGTAACAGGTGAAGAACACAAACAACAAAATCACTAGCTAGCTTAATTTAAATGTACAAGAACTATAGACCAGGCAACATAAGTTATACGACTTATAGTTCTTAACTCTTTATCCTCCAACGGGACAGCTAGTCTCTTTTTCTTTTCTCTCACTTTCCTCTCTGTGTGGCGTGCCCGCCCCCTCGCGGGGTGAGACGCGTGTCCGCACTATTCACCAACATGACGACCTTTTGTACAAAACTAAAGTAATAAGCCAATTTTTTGAAATGTAAGGAGCAGAAAGTACCGATATTCGTGTTAAAATGTAAGGAGTAAAAGTAAAAAGTCGGCACAAAAAAATAGTAAAGTAAAAATTGCAATTCAAGTAAAATGTAATCCTCTCAGTACCTACAATGAATGAATTAAAAACAGTAATAACTACAAGTGCAAACCTCCACCAAGGCATGCCCTGTCTCTCAATGTTAATGCAGTGAGAAGTCTTCCAGTTGGGAATTAATTTTTCCAATTATTCTGAAACAACTTGAATGTAGAAGAAATGCCCAGATTCCCAATATTAACTAAAGTGAAAAATGTGTGTATTCACCTTTTTAATTTGGATCTGCTGTACAGTACTTGAGTAAATGTACTTTCTTCCACAACTATCAACTGTTAAATGCCACCTATGCACTGTGCATACCTTAGCTAAACATGAAAAAAGGAATCTAGAAAAGGATTTTAGAGAAGTGTGAAAGATACACAAAATAGCATTAACACCCTGAACAAGCCATTTATCTCCTCACATAATAACATTTCAAGTAACACACATCCAGTTGATGCTTGGAAAAGTAAAAGTGTTTATTTGGAACTTGTTCAAAAACACAAACCTAAACAGGTTGTGGGAGGGTTATGAAAAGACAACATTTCAATTTGTCTGTGCGAAGAATTGCAGGGAGTCTGAAGTTATTCCTGACCATCCAGTGAGGCGTTTCTCTGACAAACCAAAGAAAATATCCAAATTGCCGGTATACAGTGGTGTGAAAAAGTGTTTGCCCCCTTCCTCATTTCCTGTTCCTTTGCATGTTTGTCACACTTAAGTGTTTCGGAACATCAAACCAATTTAAACAATAGTCAAGGACAACACAAGTAAACACAAAATGCAATTTGTAAATGAAGGTGTTTATTATTAAAGGTGAAAAAAAATCCAAACCATCATGGCCCTGTGTGAAAAAGTGATTGCCCCCTAAACCTAATAACTGGTTGGGCCACCCTTAGCAGCAACAACTGCAACCAAGCGTTTGCGATAATGTGCAATGAGGCTTTTACAGCGTCCTGGAGGAATTTTGGCCCACTCATCTTTGCAGAATTGTCCTAATTCAGTTACATTAGAGGGTTTTCGAGCATGAACGGCCTTTTTAAGGTCATACCACAACATCTCAATAGGATTCAGGTCAGGACTTTGGCTCGGCCACTCCAAGGTCTCCATTTTGTTTTTCTTCAGCCATTCGGTGGTGGACTTGCTGGTGTGTTTAGGATCATTGTCCTGCTGCAGAACCCAAGTTTGTTTCAGCTTGAGTACACGAACAGATGGTCGGACATTCTCCTTCAGGATCTCTTGGTAGACAGCAGAATTCATAGTTCCTTTTATCACGGCAAGTCTTCCAGGTCCTGAAGCAGCAAAACAGCCCCAGACCATCACACTACCACCACCATATTTTACTGTTGGTATAATGTTCTTTTTATGAAATGCAGTGTTCCTTCTACGCCAGATATACTTGGACACACACCTTCCAAAGAGTTCCACTTTTGTCTCATCGGTCCACAGAATGTTGTCCCAAAAGACTTGCGGATCATCAAGATGTGTTGTGGAGAAATTGAGACGAGCTTTGATGTTCTTTTTGCTCAGCAGTGGTTTTCTCCTTGGAACTCTGCCATGCAGGCCATTTTTGCCCAGTCTTTTCCTGATGGTGGAGGCATGAACACTGACCTTAACTGAGGCAAGTGAGGCCTGCAGTTCTTTGGACGTTGTTGTGGGGTCTTTTGTGACCTCTTGGATGAGTCGTCGCTGCGCTCTTGGGGTAATTTTGGGCGGCCGGCCACTCCTGGGAAGGTTCACCACTGTTCCATGTCTTCGCCATTTGTGGATAATGGCTCTCACTGTGGTTCGCTGGATTCCCAAAGCTTTGGAAATTGCTTTATAACCCTTTCCAGACTGATAGATCTCAATTACTTTCTTTCTCAATTGTTCCTGAATTTCTTTGGGTCTTGGCATGATGTGTAGCTTTTAAGGATCTTCTGGTGGACCTTACTGTGTCAAGCAGCTCCTATTTAAGTGATGCCTTGATTGTGAACAAGTGTGGCAATAATCAGGCCTGGGTGTGGCTAGAGAAATTGAACTCAGGTGAGGACAAACACAGTTATATTATGTTTTAACAAGGGGGGCAATCACTTTTTCACACAGGGCCATGATGGTTTGGATCTTTTTTCACCTTTAATAATAAACACCTTCATTTACAAATTGCATTTTGTGTTTACTTGTGTTGTCCTTGACTATTGTTTAAATTGGTTTGATGTTCCGAAACACTTAAGTGTGACAAACATGCAAAGGAACAGGAAATGAGGAAGGGGGCAAACACTTTTTCACACCACTGTAGTGCATTCTGTATGCTATAGTGCATAATTTCTGTCTCCCCTGTGACAATTTCTAAGTAATGACAACAAAACTGTTGACGCGTCCACATGATACAAGCTTTCTGTGATCGTGCAACTGCTCCAGACAGTTGCTAGTAGCCAAGGAGGACACGGAGGATTAAAAAACATGGACTCTTCAGAAAAGGTCATTATCTTCACTTAAGTTACTGCATGGGAAATTCTCTGGACGACCCAATCTTCTGAACATAGCCATACTGAGAAATCCAGAGAGAGTTGTGTGGAACTGCAGAATTGATGGATATCAAGCAGGCATTTGTGTTGGATGCTTATATAGAATAATTGTAAGCCATGACAAAATCCCAAATACCAAAATAGACACTTAAAACATAAACACTAAAGATAGACATGGAAAAACACTTCAGATCTCAGCTCTGCACATCCGTCCAAAACTTGGGGAGAACAAGCTCCAAATTGACTAGATGCTGAATCCCGCTCTCTGTGTGTGTGTGTGTGTGTGTGTGTGTGTGTGTGTGTGCATGTGTGTGTATAGAAAGAGTGTCACCCCTAGTTACAGGTACAAAAATTATCATGACAGAAATCTGCACAACCAAGCAAACTAGGAGGGCTGCGAGGGTCTGGCTTTAACAAGCACACTTCACAATGTGCATCTGACAGAAAGTTAAACTAAGTGTGTGTGTGTGTGTGTGAGTGTGTGTGTGTGTGTGTGTGTGTGTTCGTGTTCATTATACTATTTGCTGGAATAGTCATTACTTATTGATAGTTCCTCTGTTTAAAATGCAGCATCACAGCGGTAGGTAGCACAATACTGTCATATATATACACACACACACACACACACACACACACACACACACACACACACACACACATACACACACACACATATCCACACACACAATCACACACACATGCTATTACATATGCATCTTTCCAGTTGGGTTAAGGGAAATCAACAGGAGGCCATGCAAGCCTCACTAGTTTTTTTGTGTTGTACTCCTTTTAATCATTCAAAGCTCAAAACTCAAATTATTTACAGTATTGCATAATTCTTTGAGATATATAGTTGTTTCATGAGATCTCCAGAGCCTTTTTTTCAGACAATAACAATTTCCAAGAAAGCTTTTACAGGATGAATACATCAAATCATTTGATCGTCATTTAGTAAGACCAATCTGGTGCATTCAAAGACCACATACACCAGGTGCAAATATTTCAGGAAAATAAAGTTTTGTTTTTTGTGTTTTCACAGTTACAAAAGACCTGTAAAGATTGATGAAAATAGAAAAATAACAGATTATAATTTGGCGTTGGGGTTTAATCTGTGCATGCACAGGCCATCAAAAGAATGAAAAGTGTGTTATGTAGTGTCATGAATGTAAAGTACACCAGTTTTATGGAACTGCAAATGATGTAATGGCTTATAAATAGTTATGTCACAGTAATTCTGTAATTGACAGGCCGGTTTATTTTTCCTTTTGAGATGTTTTGCATGCTTCTCTTGACCACAGATTAAGGCAAGGTTTAAATGGATGTGCAGATGTTGAAACAAAAGGGTTTTGAGAATGTGGGAAACAAAAACAAAAGACAAGTTAATAAAACCAACACTTCCTTTCTGACGCAAAAAGTCTCCTTTAGCGTCATATTTAGATGGGTCATTCATAAGGGGGATGGATAAGCACATAAGAAGCTGGGTCCAGGCTAGTTTAATGATAGCCAAACAGATTATTTTAAGAGGATGTAAGAATGAAGGGCTGCCGTCAATCCAGGAGTGGGCTTGTGAGACTGCTAGGGGGGCGGAGTTTGAAAAAATATCATATAAACTGTTTGCCAGATTGGGTGTCTACACTAGAAAATGGGGAAAGTACCTGAACTTTTCTGGAGGGGAGGGAGCTCTAGGCTGGGGAGGGACGGGTATGACGGGCTTATGGTGTTGTCATTTATACATATGTTTATTTAGTTTATTGTCTATGTTGTTACTATTTTTGTTCTATAGTCTTCAATATTGTAGATATTGTGACAGCTTTTCTTGATTTGTGTCTGGGTGGGTGGTGATAATTTAATTATTATTAAAAATCATTAAAAATTGTAAAACACAAAAAATTCAATAGTAACATAGTTAAGTTTTATATATAAACATCATAATAAATCTATAGCAGTTTGGGGCTTCAGGCAGTTGTCTACCTTCCCTAAAGGTAAAGTCTGCCCTCTGTGTTTTTTCCCCCGTGAACCTGAGTGTATTTCACCGGTGTTACTAACTGTGAGCCACAACTTGGGTGTGTGACGCTAAGATGTCATGGTGTGTGTTGCTCAGTGTGGAGTGTGGAGTAGTTTGGACGAGCGGTTGTCGAGAAAGCTGCAGGCAGCATTACCCCAGGCCAAGCTATCAGCCCGCTCCCAAAACAGGCATGTTATCAACAGGCACTGGACTAGTGAATAAAACCGAAGAGAAAGTAAAACAAATAGATGAGAAGTGGAATAGAAAATAATGAAGTAAAAATAGGAAAATATACAGAGCATATGGAGACAATAAGTGTCAGTGATGTGTTTAAAGAGTGATATAATATCACAGCAGCAGTCAGTAAGTCGACATTAGCAGTGTACACCACTCTAATGATATGATATACAAAATATTCTGTTATGTTGCAAATGCCTTTTTCTGCTGTAGAAGTGTTGCTGTTATTGCTCTGCTTGCACACAGAATATTGTTCATTAAGGTAGGGCTCAGTACAAATCTAAACTGTTACCTAGTTGGGTTGATCTGCGTAATCTTAGTATAGCACGTTCTTTGTCAGCCTCAGTATATTACATGTTGATCTACAACGGGAGCTTGTCATGAGAAAGTATCAGTTATTTTTGTCATTGTCGTTTACTGTGAATTTGTTACTGTTTAATGATGGAAAAGATTCCTGACAAGAAACACACCTTTGCAGCTGTGTACATGTTTCACAGACAATGCAACGTTGACCAGCCCTCCTAGTGTGTATCCAGATAGCCATCATGATCTTTTGCTTGTTTTTACATTACACTCTCTCCAGGTAAGCCTGTGATTTTTACTGTAATCCTCTACTTGGTATGGCAGACAGCCTGCTACCTGCCTGCCTGTGTGTGTGTGTGTGTGTGTGTGTGTGTGTGTGTGTGTCTAGTAGATACTTTTTGGTTCTCTGTTTACATGTGTGAGAGTGTGTCCATGTGTCATCATGCATGTCTGCACATAAGGAGGACATTTGATGATGAGTGTTTGTGTGTGTGTGTGTGTGTGTGTGTGTGTGTGTAGACATGCTAGGCTGCATTTCATCTTAGGGCTTAGGGCTCACTCATTATGACTATAATTCTGTCTGCACCTAGATAAACACACATTCTCTCTCAATGTGTTTCTCTTTCTCTGGTAAACTGATGGACTGTTCAAGGGGCTGGCAGGTCCAACAATGTCAATCCATGCAGCACAAACACTTGCTTCACTTATTGTCATTGATGTGGATTCTTGTCCGTGTAGTGGATAGAGAGATATTTCACTAGATAACTGAAAGCTTTGACCTGCTGCACAAGATGAATGGTCATTTGGATTCATCCTCTGGAGACCATGCATGCACAGTACTGTATGTACACAATATCATGGCCATATCAAGACATTTCAATCACAGAGAACAGATGTTAACTGCATGTGGTTCTGGATAGGAAGTCAAGAAATCAACATAGTCATTAGGATTCATCCTCTGGGGACCATGGATGTCTATACAAAATGTCATGGCCATCTCTCCAATCGTTAACATACTTTAGCTAGGACCAAATTGGTGATTAGACCTATACTGACCAAGACTGTCATCCTTACATCCACACTGCTCCTGCGGCCAAATATACAAATTGAGTACATACATACACTCGAGTTCCTGCGTGCGAAAGTCACCATACTCCACAATCTTCTGGTCATAGCCATACTGAGAAATCCAGAGAGAGTTGTGTGGAGCTGATAGTCTTAAATAGCTTTGTAGCAACTCATTTGGCAATGGCTTGAATGTAACAGACATTCATTAATATCAGAAAGTTACGCACTGAAGCTTTAATGGGTGAGCCCAGCGCCCCTGCGACGATACCAAAGCTACTGACCATAGGTTTTCAGTCAACATTGAAAGGATTCATCCTTTTGAATTTGAACCCCCTTCACTGTTACTGTCATAGAAAAAGACATAGAGAATTGTGTGTCACGATTTCAAGTATATATTTCAAATCAAATGCTTTCATTTTGATTAATTAAATCAAAAACACAATTTGGTTGTTGTTACAACCACATTGCATGGTGGGATATTTATGCCGGCATAGTTTCCAATATGTCATACTATAATATTTTACCAGAAATAGTATGCAATTTGCGTACTATTGGGTTCATACTAATGTTTCCGACGTATTGTTTTAGCCATCTAAATAGCATGTTAGCATGTTCATGTTAGTGTGTTATTTCGGACGTAGCCTTGGTCTCTGCATCACCCAGAGATGAATTAGATATGATCTTGTATGTGTCATAATTATTTGTCCCTTTGATATTATAAAATCCAAAATGTTCTCAGACGCTTGACTATTAAAAAAAAAAAAAGTATTGTGATTATTCTTTGAATTGGTCCCCCCCAACCCCTACTGTTATACCACCACAAAAGACTCAAAGGCGGAGATCGAAAAAAAAAAATAATAGTGGCTGACATTAAAAATATGCCTTGGCACGTGTCTGAGTTTCAGATTTTTCAGACTCAAATATCCACCTGTAATTTTCATTCGTTCAAAATTGCCAGTAAACGTTTTCCAATCATCCGATTTGTTGACAGATCCATTTTTATTAGTATGTTTTTGTTCAAGCTGCATGCTGCCTGTTTGATTTGGCTGCTCATCCTTATTGGAAAGCTTATTTTCACGAATACATGTGAAATAATTCTTTTCAGATCTGTTGCTCTAATATAGGCACAGATCAGACGTGAAAATATGGCGGTGTCAACAAGATAAAAGTGGATGTTTTTCAGATGTGTTTATGTGTGTTTTCATGTATGCTAGCAATCACATATCACTGGGAATTTATTCTGTGGGAGTAGGACATGGTTTTCCCGATAGGATGTGGTTTCATAATTTTGGAATCTTCAGCTGAGTTCTGAGAATAAAAGAGGGCACAGGTCCAGTAGAAGGGTAGAGTTTGGCTCAGTTCCTCTGCAGAGTAAGAGAGTAAGAGAGAGTAGAGTCAGCATCTCGTGTTTGACTAAAGATCTTATATTGCATCTCGGTCTCATTGAAGAATTTATTGATCAGTGCAATTGTCATTAAAATCTATTATTCGTCTATTAAAATCCACCACAATTCTAAAAAGTACACACAAGCCAAAACTTTTTTCCTGGTAGAAATAAAGGGAGACGTGCTAGAATGGGCCCAACATGGACTACAGGTTCCTCCCATTGTCTTAACTGAGGCTCCAGCCCCACACCCGGGTTCATAGCCCATACTCCTAGCACAGCTGTCTGTGGCCAGCCTGAGCCCACTGCAGAGGGTGATCTGATTGCACTCATGCAGTACATGCAGAAAAATGTGTTTTGGGTGACTGGATTGCAATCGGAAAAAAATCCATTGACTTTGGAGGTGGTCAGAAATGCACCGGACCACATTGAACACAAGTGGAACTACAAATGCTTTTTCAATCCCAACACGCTCTCACCTCCAACTCGTCACATGCAGACCCTTGGTCAGTGTCTCTCAGCATCAGATATCAACACAAAATCCCCCTTTAGCGTCTGTATGGAATGCTCCAGGCGGCGGCCGCTGTAAGATCACGAAGTATTAAAAGAGACAGCAGTAGCGAGTAATGTAAAAGACCGAAATGCTGCATGGGGAGGTTGGTTGGGGCAATGGATGGGTCAAATAAGACAGGAGACCGGGGTTCATGTCCCCTTCTTGTCCCGCGTATCACTGAAACGTACGTTTTATAACCCTGCCCACCATCTTTTTCTAAACCTAACTGTCCTATTCATGTGCTGCATGCCAGTTTAATGTACGTCCCGACCCAGAGAGACAAAAGTGACGCAGAGAGAACCGATACTAAAGGACACTTTTAGAAATGCAGAGTCACAAAATGACTTGCAAAGTAAAAACCTTTATTCAAAATGAATAAAAGCAAAACAGAATATTCATATTTGGTCTATTTACAACAAATTATATTTCGACTAGCAACAGAAAGATGAGCATTAGAGATAGTGTTGCATGGACATAGAAACATTAAGACCTGTTTAAAAAAAAAGACCTAGAACACAAAACTTCAGCAAATTTTAAACTTTTTAAGTCCTAAAATTGGATTTTGAAATTGGGTTTTTAAAATTGGGGTTTTTAAAAATATGATTAAAAGCAGTTTTATTAATTATTGACAATAGTTGAGATTAACTGATGCAATCAATCTGGGGATTCTTTTTTCTTTTCTTTTTTTTTTTACAGTTTTCAGAATAAAATATCTGTTTTTTTTACATGGGTCTGCTAGTTTCATTTCCATTTTTTTTGAGAAGAAAATGTAAAACCCAGCGGAAATCCTGTATAGTTAAGCTCTTCACTAAAGTTTATGAATATATTGTATGTATGCTGTTGAATGTACAAACATACAAAAAATACTGAATAAAAACTAGTTGTCAAGGCTTAAAGACTATTTAGACTGCAGGAACACTAAACTTTAACTCTGTGTCTCCATGAGTCTTTGATTTAAGTGTGATTAATTTCTACCTGACTAAATTGGGTAATTACAATTATTATTTGACGTATTCCACACTTTATTTTTAAGTGTGGAATACTTAAATTATTACGTATGACTGACTGCAAATAAATCACACAGGTTTTTTTTTTTTGCTTTTTTGCTAAATCTGCTGAAGACCACGTGCTGGTTGTTTTTTTTATGTTCCATGATGTAGACATTTCCTCTCACCTGGTGTTGCCTGCTTGTTCCGTGAACCTTGTTAGTGGCGGAGGTTGTGATGAATTGCTTTTTTAAGCAGCTGATGCAATGAGGCTTAGTTTCTTTAATGGTGTGGTGTTTCATTTTGTTGCCCTTTCCGTTGACATATTGAACTTTGGAGCACTGTTAGTATAGAAAACACCAATTAGCATTCAGGAGCAGTTGACCAAACGACCCATCATCTCCCCTTCACCTGTAATTTGGTTTTGGCTGAAAACTATCAGCAGTCAAGTCATATGGCAGGTACTTTTAAGTCTGTCCAGGGGGGATTTCCTGGGGACGATAAGATGCAGTTTTGCTTTATCTGAATGCAATCTGTCACCCAGGGTGAACGTTATGTCAGCAGGAAGGCTCTCTAAGAGTCCTAATGAGAACCTTGGCTTGACTCTGATTGGAGCCACTGCATTGAAAAATACCAGGGCCACTTTTGTTTGCCATGTAATTCAGCGGCTCCTTGGTAATGGTGCTTGCACCTTGTCTTTCATTCGGTATGTATTTATTTTTGATTGTTTGGTTTGTTTGCTTTTTGATTGGACATTTACAGCCCTAAGAGGATAATTCTTGTGAATTTGGTGACTCCCTTGGCCTTTCGTCTGGTACGCCAACAAATCCTGTAAATATTCATGGTCCCAGTGGCTGATACTATCTTTGGTTACCCCCTGTTCTTTCAAGAAGTGCCATTCTCAGGACAAAATGTAAAGTAAAAATCTAATGGGGGGGGATTATCATGAAATTTCCAGAACACATTCATGCAGCCAAGAGGTTAAACCCTTCCCATTGTAAACACTCCAATTCAGTTTCAGCATCAGTTGCATTATATCTAATTATAATCCAGTACAGTATGCAATCCAAATCAAATCCCAAATCCCAAATGTACGTACTTTTGTAATTTACTTAATTTCTAAATAACTAAAATGTATAGATTAAATTAAAGTCTGTAATTGCTTTTTTGTTGAGGTCCAGACCCTAATGCATATCGATATTTTCAGCTAATAAACTTAGATATAAGTTTGACATCTGAGTTTGACTAGGAGCTTCCAACTCTTGAGATTGATTAAACTATCAGCTTGATCATTCCTGGACAGAAGTTGCTACTCTCTTGGTCTTGCAGAACTGAAACAACAAACAGTTTACTTGGAATCGTGGACTGTTTTTGTGCTAATTAACAATCTTTGTCGATGACACACTAAGTAAGTATAGACATTTTGTCATTTCAAAGCATCAGCCAGCAGCTAAAATTGAATTGCTAACAAAAGCATTCAATCTAAGGCCTTTTATCAGCATGGAACTGGAACAAGAATATAAGAGACTATTGGTAGCCAACCCTAGCCTGGTCCTACCAGACTCTGGTCTATTTCATTTGTCCAGAGAGTCTGGCCACTCTCCATTAACACGTGTTAACTTCCTTGAAGGTGGGTACTCCGCCCTCCTCCACTGTCCTGTAGGACCAGGCTAACAAGAGGGGAGACGACAAAAACTATCAGCTTAGCATCGCTAGCATTCGCCTTAGCCAACTCCATCACCTCTAAAGGAACGAGCTGGAAAATCTAACTTTTCCCAAGCCCCGTGGAAAGGAGGGCCACAACATCATGGCCACCAACAGAATTCAGCAAAGATTGTTGCCAACGGACCACATCTTTCTCCGCTGCCATTACAGAACTCACCAAAGGTTATTAAAATTCATTCAACGTCATTGTTCTCAGCCACTCCCTTGTTTGCTGATTGGACTATTACAAACTTGACCAGAGAAAACCCAACACCATTCCGCAAACCCAGACATAGTACTAAAGGAAAATTTAAAATAAATGAGTGGAAGTATGTAGGAGGGTGGAGCCAGGCTGCCCCAACCCTACACATCATTAGGTTTCCTTTAGATAAACAATGCCCCTAAAACAAGCAGCTCAACATCAATAATCATCATAACTATTACCAACAAATCGTTTTACCATTTCCTTCCCCTTTCTTCCAATTCCATTTCAGATCGGCTGGCTGTATCATATAGATCATAGAATAAATGAAATGGTACTTGTTACTTTTATATAAGTGTGTGTGTGTGTGTGTGTGTGTGCACGCGCCCACATGAGTGCATACTGAAAAGCTTTAGACCTGCTGATGCAGCAACACTTGGTCATCTGGGATGACTGATTCTGCTAAAGGCTCTAATTGCTGATTATTATAGCACATATTATGTGCACAATTATGTCCATATCTCTTTTGCTCTGCATGTATATACTCTCGCTCACAATGTATACCTCTGTGTAAGCTCAGAGTGTATACATTTTGCAGTAGTGTGAGTACAGCGAGTTATTGCTGATATAAATCAGGGTCTGTAATTGGTCAGGAGCTACAACTGCAGCAGGAGGTCCCGCCTCAGGCTGCTGCTAATTGGCCACCTGCCGCGACACACCGTTTGTCCAAACTAGTGGTAACTTAACACCAGAGCATCAACAGGTGTGTATGTTTGTGTGTCGTAAAAGTGTGCTTTTCTCTCTTTATTTCTTCAGTATGTTTTGTGTATCGTTTCACATCGTAATCAGGAGCAGAGTTTTTAAGTGTGCTTGTGTGTGTGTGTGTGTGTGTGTGTGTGTGTGTGCGTGTTCTTAACACAGGCTAATTAAAGGTAATTTATGGCAAACTGTGTCATAAATGATCCTTGGTTTCTTAAGTCTTTTTTCTTCTGCAGAACTTGAAATTTACATGGTACTGAATGAATTTCAGTGTGTGTGTGTGTGTGTGTGTGTGTGTGTGTGTGTGTGTGTGTGTGTGTGTGTGATCCTAAGATAAAACAACACAATGAATACCATTTATTATTATTATTGTGTTCTCGAGAAACTGCAACCCCCCCGAGCAATCACAGCCATTCAAATCAATACTTGACATCCCACCACCTGCGCCACGGCGCATCCCAGAAGCGTGCGTGAAGTGCTAACTACAAGAGTGCTTGGAGTGGAAGGTATATACTAGCTAATAAACACTTGATTGTTCTTCCAAGTACTTGTTAAGACAATTCAATCTGCATGTTGGGCAAGCAAGATGCTCCGCTTCTGAGACGCCCCCAGTGTGGTACGACGTGTGGGCAATGGAAAATCCAGTTTAGGGCTGCAGCTAACAGCTGTTCATTCTTGATCTTAGAAAAAGCAGTAAAATAATCTGATCTCAAGGTTCATTTAGTAGCTGTTGTACAGTTGTGGTCAAAAGTGTACATACACTTGTAGAAAATCACAATGTTATGGCTGTCTTGAGTCTTCAATAAGTTCTACAACTCTTATTTTTCTGTGATAGAGTGATCGGAACACATACATGTTTGTCACAAAAAACAGTCATAAAGTTTGGTTCTTTCATAAATTTATTATGGGTCTGCTGAAAATGTCACCAAATCTGCTGGGTCAAAAATATACATACAGCAACATGTCCCTTGGCCATTTTCACGGCAACTAGGCGCTTTTGGTAGCCATCCACAAGGTCCTGGCAAGCTTCAGGTCGAATGTTTGACCACTCTTCTTGACAGAATTGGTGCAGTTCAGCTAAATTTGATGGTTTTCTTGCATGAACCTGTTTCTTTAGCACTGTCCACATGTTCTCAATGGGGTTTAAGTCAGGACTTTGGGAAGGCCATTCTAAAACCTTAATTCTAGCCTGGTTTAGCCATTCCTTTACCACTTTTGATGTGTGTTTTGGGTCATTGTCTTGTTGGAACACCCAACTGCGCCCAAGACCCAACCTTCGGGCTGATGGTTTTAAGTTTTCCTGCAGAATTTGGAGGTAATCCTCCTTCTTCATTATCCCATTTACTTTCTGCAAAGAACCAGTTCCACTGGCAGCAAAACATCCCCAGAGCATAATACTACCACCACCATGCTTGACAGTAGGCATGGTGTTCCTGGGATTAAAGGCCTCACCTTTTCTCCTCCAAACATATTGCTGGGTGCTGTGGCCAAACAGCTCAATTTTTGTTTCGTCTGACCAGAGAACTTTCCTCCAGAAGGTTTTATCTTTGTCCATGTGATCAGCAGCAAACTTCAGCCGAGTCTTAAGGTGCCTTTTCTGGAGCAAGGGCTTCTTTCTTGCACGGCAGCCTCTCAGTCCATGGCGATGTAAAACACGCTTGACTGTGGAGACTGACACCTGTGTTCCATCAGCTTCCAAATCCTTGCAGACCTGCTTCTTGGTGATTCTTGGTTGACTCTTGACCATCCTGACCAATCTCCTCTCGGCAGCATGTGATAGCTTGCGTTTTCTTCCTGATCGTGGCAGTGACACAACTGTTCCATGCACTTTATACTTGCGTATAAGTGTCTGCACAGTTGCTCTTGGGACCTGTAGCTGCTTTGAAATGGCTCCAAGTGACTTCCCTGACTTGTTCAAGTCAATAATTCGCTTTTTCAGATCCACACTGAGTTCCTTTGACTTTCCCATTGTAGCTTTTGTAGCTGAGTCTAATCACTGGGTCAAATGAGCCCTATTTAAATGGGCTCATGAGAAGTCAACAGCTGTAGTCAATCAGAATCACTTAGAAGAAGTGAAGAGGCCATGACATGAAGCTAATTTGATTGACACAACTCGCTACATCACCAAAATTGACATATTTTGTTGCTGTATGTATATTTTTGACCCAGCAGATTTGGTGACATTTTCAGCAGACCCATAATAAATTTATGAAAGAACCAAACTTTATGACTGTTTTTTGTGACAAACATGTATGTGTTCCGATCACTCTATCACAGAAAAATAAGAGTTGTAGAACTTATTGAAGACTCAAGACAGCCATAACATTGTGATTTTCTACAAGTGTATGTACACTTTTGACCACAACTGTAAATGTTTTGATTATATATCTAGTTGAAATGACTGAAAGCAGCAACCTTGCTGCTTGCTTTAGGACCTGTCAATCAGGAGAGAGGTTGGGGGCCCATATTTAGAGGTTTACTCCTCAACGCAGCGGGACCGGGTTTAAATCCGACCTTGCGGCCTCTTTGCTGCATGTCATTCCCCCCTCTCTCCCCTTCCATGTATTTAGCTGTCCTGTCAAAAAAAAGGCCTAAATATGCCCAAAAACAATCACTAAAAAAAAAATCAGGACAGAGGTTTAGCAATGCTAACTATGGCACTGTGTACATTAAAACAGACCTCAACTTATTTGTGGGTGTTGTCCATCTTGAATCTTTTGAACTTTGCCCCTCTTACTGTATGTTAGCTACTGCTAGCCACTTAAAGGAATTTATGCCAAATGTCTGTTCTGCCATCCATGCAGATGAACACCGCCAGGTCCGCGTTTACCCTCCAGTAAAACTGCTTGTGTAGCGCCATAGCAACAGTAACCAACACCGGCAACACTGGGTCATGCTCCCCAGCTCCACCCCATTGTCAAAAATCATCACATCCGGTTGCAAAGATGCCGTCTGCCCTATTAGCAAACTCAATGCTTCAAAACGTCAGTCTACAAACCAATGGTTGACATCACGGGTGCAACGTCCGTTATTTGTTTGCAGTCTATGGTCTACATGCATAAGCAGCAGAGCCAAAGGGGAAACAAGGGAGATAAAAAGTAAAGTGTGATGAGGCAGCCATGGACCAACATAATGTTTAATTGAGGCTAGATCTCTTTAAGAGAAACTATTTAATCAGTTTCAAATCCTGGGCTGGCAGAGTTGTACCTACCCCCTGATCCAATTACTTGTTTACTGCAATCCAATCAGTTAAGAAAAGGCCATTCTCACCTTCCCACAGAGCAGCTAATACAATCTAATCCATCATTTTTGCTGCCTTCATTAAGTATTGAATGTTTAAACTGTGGTGGGTCTCAAGACTTCAGTGTGTGTGTTTTTTTCTTCTTCTCATTTTCCTATGGACAATCAGAAACAGTAAAAATAGGAAATACATTGCCTGACTTGTTTGTGTTTAAAAGGTGTGTGTGTGTGTGTGTGTGTGTGTGTGTGTGTGTGTGTGTGTGTGTGTGTGTGTGTGTGTGTGTGTGTGTGTGTGTGTGTGTTAAGCTCAGATCAATGTCTCCAGCCAATTAGTGGTGTAATGATTTAATCAATGTGCTCTCTGTTAGGACCATCATTAATTCTCAGACCATTTAAAATACCACCATGTGTATGTTTGAGTTTGTCAACAGTTACTCACGTAGACGTGTGTATATTGGGTGTGTAGTAAGCGTGCATCCAGAGTGTATGACAAAGTGAGAGAAACCAAAGCGGATCAATGACATTGATTTAACCAGCGAAGGGAAAAAATAACCTGTGTGTGGGTGTGTGTGAGTGTGTGTGTGCCCTGTGAATGGAGCTTTGCAATTATATGATAAGAAGAGAAGGGATTATTATCTTTAATAATACTGTTGTGTTTCAAACAGCATGTTTTCAATGCACCAATTCATGCATTTCTGGGTTTTCTGTGGGGTCTTAAATGGTCTAACATTTCAAAATCAAAAGTTTAGGCCTTAAAAAGTCTCAAATTCACAAAAGTATTATGTTCTAGGTCTTAGTAAAAACAAATGTAAGATTATTTCAAATTCACAAAAGTATTATGTTCTAGGTCTTAGTAAAAAAAAAAGTAAGATTATTTTTTTTTGGCATTTTAGGCCTATAGGACAGATTAGACCTGAAAGGAGAGAGGGGGGAGTGACACGCAGCAAACCCCGGCATCGAGGACCTCTGTCTAAGGGCGCCTGCTTTACCAGGTGAGCTAACCATGCACCCAGGTCTTAATGATTTTTAACTGGTCTTAACTTTTTTCTTACGTCCATGTATCAAATGTATCAGTCTTCTGTCGGGTTGTAGGTGTTATGCTTTGGGGATATTGCTTGGTTTTCTGTTCCTCCTTTTCTATTTTTTTGGTTCTGTTTGTGTCCTGGTTTCCTCCCAGGTCTTGTGTTGTGCCTGTCTTGTGTTCCCTTAAGTATCTCTATGTTCTGTTTTATTTTGATAGTCTCTGTCTCGTCCTGTCTAGTTTTACTCCTTCTCTTCTGTTCTCCCTCCTCTGTTATTGTCGTCCCCGCCCTGATGTGATTCACCTGTTGCTTGTTTGCTCGTTACCTCCTGTATTTAACCTCTGTGTTCCCTTTGTCTCTTGTCAGATAGTTTGTGTGTTGCTGTGCGCTGCGCTTGTTTGACGTTTTGTCTGCGTCTGCTATCCCATGTTTCGGGCCTTCCCTAAGGTATATTTTTCCCCTTGATATTTCCTGTTTTCTCTTTGGATTTTGGAGTTTTGGAGTCTTATCCCTGTGGAGTTTGAATTTTCTGTTTTTCCCAATAAATTCCCATAGAGGCAGGACCATTTTTTTTTAAATTAAAGGCCAGTTATTTCATGGATCAGGATACTATGCATCCTGATTAAGGTCCCTTGGCCTTTGGAATTCAAATAAACCCCCCACATCATCACATACCCTTCACCATACCTAGAGATTGGCATGGTTTTATTTTGGTTAGATAAATAGCTGGTTTGATTTGCAATGAGAGATGATCTTATGGAAAGTTCCCCATGCCTATCTCTATGTATGGTGAAGGGTATGTGATGATGGGGGGGTGGGGGGTTAGTTTAAGGACTTAAACATAGGGGTATGTATACTTATGCCCCCTGTATTTTAAAGAACATTTATTTACATCATTAAATCAATTCAATTGAATTGATTCAATTTAAATGTTTTTAAATTCTATTTTTTTTTTCAATTAAGGCATTAAGATCAATTTCCAAAAGATGTTTTTTAATTCCTCTCATTAATCAACTTTAGCATGGGTGTGTAAACCTTCTAAAGCCACTGTATCCACTTAAAGTCACTTGCAGATTTAAAAAAAAATTTTTATTAATGTGTTTTACAATCAAAATATAAAATTTGTTCAAACAACTCTTCCCTGGATACACTTGAGGGTTTGACTACTACCTGGAACAATCATTCAATGCAAACGTTGACTGCTCTTACTGGAGAAGTTATGTTTGCATGGACGGACCTTAGATACGACTTGCCGCCTGATCAGGCAAAAATATATTTGAACCATCAGCATCGGCTCTACAGTGCACTGTTAATTACTATTTTATTAAAAAAAACAAAAAACAAACAGCAGCGAACATGTTAACATACACTGATGTTTTCTTTACAGCCATTGTTGCTTCAGTACCATGGTCAGTTAGCAAGCAGCAAATGTGTAAGCATACATTAAATGCCTCGACTGCCAGTTTCACGGTCGCATCGTCGCAGAGCCGTGAAGCCCAGTTGAGACCAAAGACTCTTAACGAGACGAGTGGAAACTTTTCAGCAACTTGGGGTTCTGCATATGTCACCCTGTGTGATGTTATGATTGGTCATAGTGTTATCCAATTGCGTGCAGTGAAATTTTCAAACAAGCTCGGTGCTGCCCCTCAAGATGGGCGTTCATTACTCGATGGCAGACCCTTAATCTTTTGGATTTGGGATTTCCAGTCTAAAGCTTTGCAATTTTCATTCACTCAATTCCTTTCCTATTATTATTATTATTATTATTATTATTATTATTATTATTAGGTGTATTCTCCAGGGTTTTAAGGTGTATTAAAATTAGCTTTTAGAAACGTTGTCTTTTACTTGTAATTCAGTCAGTACAGGTTAATGTGAAAACTACCAAAGATGAAGCAATAATGATATATAAGGATCTCTCATCCAGTCTGTGCTATATTCATTTTTGAGGTAACCATTCAGCCAGGATTGCTTGGAACAGGTAAAGATGCCTTTGTCTGGTGCGCGTGAGATGACATTCTCATTATCTCACATGATGAAAGCACTGGGAAACTGTAATAGTTTTATATAGATAGGTTAAACACACAATCATGCTGAACTGCTCTGTGGGTCTTTTGAAATAAAAATCATAGGAAATTGAAATGCCCCTAAGTAAATCAAGGGCACTTTAACATTACTGCTAATATTACTCACATTGATATAGATTAGCTTTAGGAATACTGTAATGACCCTTTCTAAGCGTGCATGTGTGTATGAACAAAGCCAGCCTTGCCGTGATTTAAACGGATTACGCTAATACAAAAGACTCAAAACATCACCTGGGACTTTATCAATACCATTTCCTAGGCCCTGAGACTCATTACATTTAGCCCTGACTTTCACACATCTGCGCACACCTACACATGCTGTACACACACCTTTTAAGATACATTATAGTCTTGAAAGTCTGCCGGAGCTACTTTAGTCCAGAGGAAGATACTGCTGTGTCTCTCCTCAAGCTACATTCTCCTTATGGGTGCAATTTTACTTTTATCTGTCTGGCAGCATTAACTAAGCATGATAGGCAAAAATCGAATTACTCATCTGCATATTTTTCCAGGATTACAAGAGTAATCTCTGGGGATGACACTAAATGGATAAACTGCATTGTCCTTCTACAATACTTTTTTACTACCAGTATTTATGCCGCATGAGACTGTATAAGGCTTAGTCTATTTTAGTCTAAATCAATGTACAGTAACTGTTATTTTACTGTAAGAACGGTACTTCTTTGTTTGACACTTGTTTATGCTACTTATACACTTAGCTATCTCTGCTCTTGTCTTTGTTGTTGACAACCGCAATTTCCTCACTGTGGGACAAAGGTTTTCTTAACTATATTGCTGTCAGTGAAAAGCGGTATTAACGGCGATAACACAGACCCATCTTAACGACGTCAATGTTTTTATTGTGAGATTAACGTTCTTTTTGGCCTAGTAGACTTTTTTTTTTACATGCTGTTGCAAAAACTGGTAACGTTAGAAAAACTACAACACCACACCGGATCTGCACACACGGCCACAGAGTAGTAACGTTACGTTCTGAGTGGATGGCGAGCGCGAGACGTCGAAATGGACGCCAAAAAGATTCTGGATGGAAAGTTGACTTTTTAAAAGTTGCCAAATGGTTCAATTGACCAGACCAAAGTGATCTGTGTGTTTTGTTGTTGAACTGAGCTATCATCGCAGCACGTCCAGTCTGAAATACCACCTGATGGCAAAGCACACAGCTGATGCCAATCCCCCCACAAAAAAACTATTTTTTTAAACCTTTTATTATATTAGTGTTACACTGTGAGATATTATTTGCTCCAAGTGAGAATGTTAGTGTGAAATTGAACACTACAGTAGTCTATATGCCAATGTTTTCAATAAAAAAAAAACTTTGCAAAGCAAGCTGATCCACTATTACATATTGATAAAAGCATTCAAATGAGAAATAATGGACAGAAACAAATCAAGGGACAATTAGAAAAGATAAAAATGTGCCATTAATTATGATTAATTTCCTCTGACATTAATGCAATTAATCATAATTAAATATTTTAATCGTTTGACAGCACTAACATAAGTGGTGGTTTGAAGGTGTTCTGTCTTTGTCAGGGCAGTAACAGTTTTACATTTTAAATGAGTTTTTATTTTACTTTAGACTTTTTAATGTAATAATAGTTCAGTTTTAGTTAGTTTTCAGTCTTTGCTATTTTTAGTTTCAGTTTGTGTAGAAAGATTTAGTTTTTATAAAGTATATTTATATTGTTTTTTGTCAGGTCTAGGTATAATGTGTTAGAGGTATGTAGCTACATTTATATAAAAAAAAATATATAATATTACAGAATTTTTTTTTGTTATTTTTCTGCTCCTAGTATGTGACCTGTCTCTAACACTTTTTCCTGCGTGTCTCTCTGACGGTTAACGCTAACCAACCCGTCACAGACATTAGGCTCGTTAGAGATGAACTGCGCCTCGCTTGTAAAGTGGCCGAGAGCAGGCGGCAGCAGCCTGGGACGGTGCCAAAAATTCGGACAGTTTCCAGCTGTTTCCATCAGCCTTCATGCTGAACAGGAAGTGACAGAAACACTTTGGTCCGATTCCATTTAATAAAATTTTTTCAGACCCATATATCATCTTTTAGTGTCAAGCTGTTGCTGATTTTAATTAACTTTAGATGATCCGTAATTAAAAAAAAAAACAGATTTAGTCTCTCTATCTTCCAAACATCACTATCAGTGTTCTGTCTAGAAGAGACCTTTAAATTAGAAAAATAGCAATTAAAATCAACCCAATTCAAAATCAATAAAATGAATATAAAATTTCATCATGTTGAGTCAGTTCTGAACCAATCAGCTGAGAGACCGGCATTTCCCAGCATGCTCTGGGTCCACCTGGGTCTCGCAGTCTGTGAAAAGCAACTGCGCGGCCTGTGTTTCAAACCTGCGGCCTCCTTGATCTTGTGAGATTATCGTTGCCAACGTGTGCATGACGTCAGAGCAAGTCGGGATCAAGTCGGACACAAATGTAACCGGCATGAATGGGCGGTGATCACCGGTGATCTATTCTGTGCAGACCTGGCTCACCTCCAAAGAGCCTATTATTAGGTCTTAGTAGAAGCATGCTGCGTGCTTATTGGCTCACTGACGCTGCTTAGGTATTCATAATTGGTATTGAATGACAGGGGCATTTATTGGTACTTTTTAAGCATTTCGCTGCCTAAAAAGTATTGAATTTGGTACCCAGCCTTAGATTACTGTAATAAACCTTCTCTTTGTACCTTCAACTGAACTATCTGCAACACTAGCCAGTCTTTTATGAACATAGCTTGTCACACTGACCCAGACCCCATTTGTCTTCGGACCTCCGGCTATTGCATTGATCATGTCTATTGTGTTCTACAGTCTATAGCGTTATAGTACTCATCTTTCCTCCATGTTCCCCCAGGCAGGCTTACACATAGTGATGTAATGGAGAGAAAACTCTCATCATTCACATCCTTAGTTCATGAATAGTGAAAATACACTTCATAACTTGTCTCTGTTAGGCCTGCTGCTGTCCCTAGGTAGCTTCTCTCTCTCTCTTCTCCCCCTCCTCTGTCTGGGTCTAATTGCAGGAGTGAAGCCTGGTGTGCGGGAGTCAGGGTGTCAGCTGCAGCCCATCTATCTCCATCAACCTCTCCTTCATATACCCGGTCAACCATCCAGTCTGCGTCAGATCATAGTCAGGACGACCACAGTTAGACTTGCTCATGACCAAACTTGCAAAAGTTTGCAATTTGTGTATTTGCCTGTTTTTATTGCTTCTGTTTTATTTTTATTTTTTAAATCAATCACAATCCTTGCCTTTGCGTGGGAAGTAACTTGTTTCAGTAGAATATGTGTACGTTCAAAATTTGAGAAAGAGAAAACTTAGTTTAAAATTCCAACACAAAGAAAGCAGAGGGGAACGGACATCGGCGAAATGATATTCATCCTTCAGCACCGAACTATCCTGGAAATGGACGTAGACTACTTCATGCCTGTTATAAATCTTTGTGTAATTGTCTGAATTATAGACAATAGCATCAGGGAATAACGACAATCTACTTTTTGTCTGCAGACTGCTGTTAGTTCCGCATTACCCCAGTCCCGCCTGGAACTTTTAAAGTTTAAAAGGTCCTATGACATGCTGCTTTTTGGATGATTTTTTATAGACCTTAGTGGTCCCCTAATACTGTATCTGAATTATCTTAGTGGTCTCCTAATACTGTATCTGAAGTCTCTTTTATATAGATCTTAGTGGTCCCCTAATACTGTATCTGAAGTCTCTTTTATATAGATCTTAGTGGTCCCCTAATACTGTATCTGAAGTCTCTTTCCCGAAATTCAGTATTGGCAGAATTACAGCCACTAGAGCCAATCCCAGAATGAGAGGGAGCAAGGTGGAGGCTGGGGGTGTGGCCTTGACCAACTGCCACTTTGCTCGTTTGAAAGCCATGGGTGGGCCAGATTCTCTGGGCGGGCAAAGTAGTTAAAGGGGAGGTAACCTTCCCCCACGTTAAAGGGGCAAGATTCCAGATCGGCCCATCTAAGCTTTCATTTTCTCAAAGGCAGAGCAGGATACCCAGGGCTCGGTTTACACCTAGCACCATTTCTAGACACTGGGGGACCATAGGCAGGCTGGGGAATGCATATTAATGTTAAAAAACCTCATGAAGTGAAACTGTCATGCCATGGTACCTTTTAAGGTATGGTAATCAATGGTAATCCAATACACCTTCTGTCATTTTCAGTGAATATCTCCTCACAGTCACCTAGCAAAAATAAAATTTTCTGTGTTAGTAAATGGAATTGTGCATAAGTCACAAAACACTGTTCCAGTCAATTGGCAAGAGGCAGCGGCAGTTGATGGTAGGTGGTGAAGGGCGTTATTATGGATCCCTTGTGACTTCTAGGCAAGTCCTGCCCTACGAAGCATCTCAATTGGTTGGGTTTAGGCATTGACCTCGAGTGGTTAAGGTTGGGATAGCCAATTGGTCAGAGATATAGGACCTGGACAAATCGGGTTACGTTGTGTTAGCAAGGACTCCTGGCCAATAGTAGTTTGTGTGTATGAAGGCTATTGAAGGGCGGGCCTCTCCTAGAAGTTGCGTGGGATCCATAATAATGCGGGGGAGGGGGAGAAGCAGCATGTGAACGTGCTGGCTGGCCAGTGGTTATCTGTCCATGAATCTGGGGGGCGGAGCTGTATGTGTCTGGCAGTTGAGTTCAAATATACACAATCTTTGCACAGCATCGCTTACTGCATTTGTATGCTTTTGCATATTCCATTTGCATATTATTAAAGAAAAAAAAAAGGGTGTAGATTTAAGCCCCTGTCTAAAAATGCATATCTCTGCAGAACAGTCTGTTCCATAAACTATAAGACTCAATAATCTCTCTCCTAGAGGGGACAAACTATTTGCCAATGCCCTCCAACAGGTGTGCTTGGATGTGTACAGCATACTGTAAGAGATAGTGATAATCAAACATTTTAACAGCTTGTGGGAGAGACCATTAATTTACACTCTCCCAATTTTAGCCTATGCTTTGTTTTTGTTATGCTTTTGTTAAGGTTTTTTTATGGGGTGGATTTTTATGAGCCTGGAAAGAAGTGTCTGAACGTACTGACTGCAACATCACTGTCAATTAGTCTTAAGGGTGGTGATATCTAAAATTAGATTAATATTTTATAAAAAAGTCATGGATTTGACTACTCTTAACAAACAACAGTAAGTAGACTGGGCTGTAGCTGATAATAGATTTGAGTTGATCACTGCCCTCACTGCCTTCTGGGTGATAACGTTTCTAAACAAGACACTTTGTATTGTCTGCTGCTGTCTGATGAGATTTGAGAACAGCTGATTAAGTTCTAGAGCGCCGTCTGAGCTGAAACAAGTAAACAAGCTCACAAGGTGTTCTTAGAAAAGAGTCCTGATTATTGAAAGTATTCCAAGGGCACTCAACACTTTTGGGTTTAGTTTTGAGATCATTGTTTTTCATTATTTTCTATTCTTCTCTTTGGAATTATTATTAGTATGAGGGCCGTTGTAAAAATAAAAACGGACAGAGTAGGGAGAGAGCTGTAACACTACGATATTTAAGTTGTAAATTTACGCATTCTCTAAGATTTAGGAGGTCATTTCATGAGAAAAAAAATGGGATATTCTCTGAGATTAAAGTGGTAAATAAGTCCACTTTCCATTTATGGAAAAAAAAATATTAAAAACAAATAAAAAGTTTATTTTTTTTAAGGAACCACATCGCTTCAGGGTAACTGCAGTTGATATTATCATATATTACCTTATCATAATTTATTACAATTGGATTTAGCAATTACAAAATACTAGTTATTTAAGCCGAAAATCATCAGATTATCAAAAGTAATTGTTTACTCTCTCCTCTGTTTTTTTGGTTCTGCCTTGTCTTCTTGTGTTTGTGTCCTAGTTTCCTCCCGGGTCTTGTGTTGTGCCTGTCTTGTGTTCCCTTAAGTGTCTCTATGTTCTGTTTTATTTTGATAGTCTCTGTCTCGTCCTGTCTAGTTTTACTCCTTCTCTTCTCCCTCCTCTGTTATTGTCGTCCCCGCCCTGATGTGACTCACCTGTTGCTGGTTTGCTCGTTACCTCCTGTATTTAACCTCTGTGTTCCCTTTGTCTCTTGTCAGACTGTTTTATGAGTGTGAGTGTTCTTCATTCTCCTGGTGCTCTGTTTTCACCCTCGTGAGTTTTTCTAGTTCTGTGTTCCTTTTTTTGGTTTTCTTCTTGGACCTTTTGGGTACTTGGACTTTGTTTTTCTGCATTAGTTGGATCCCTCTGTTGGTGTGGACTTTCTGTTTTGTGAAAATAAAGCCTTGTGAAACTCTCGCCTGCCTGCCTGTCTCTGTGTTTTGGTCCTCATTCCCTGCACTGTAACAAGTAATTGTTCTAAAATAGCTTGCAGGTGCTGTACAGTTTTTTTTTATAAATGCTTTGTAAACCTTTGTAAATTTTAGAGCTACAATGTCCTGTTGTTATGTTAAGATCATACAGTCAGTGGCAATTTGTTCTGGGATAAAATAATATAACAGCACTTGAAAAATGTTACAGATCACAGATCTGTAATGGCAATGGATCCTGGGAAAGTAAAGGAAAAAGCAGGAATAACACAAAATTTACATTTTACCAGTCTATGGTAAGGCAACACTGTAAGCTAATCCTTTCCAAATGAGGATATTAAAGAAACCATTTTTTTAAAATCGTTTCACAGAATTTACTTTTATTACAGTTTACGGCAGAATGTTTTTTCTTTCTTTTGTGAGCAAAACGCTCCAACTTTTTTGCTTATGTCCTCTTTCCTTACTTATGAAGACATACAATCAAATTCTGTGGATAGGTCAATGAATTCAGACCATATGAATTTTTCTGTCAAGTGACATATTTTTGCCATTTCTATTAACTATTAAAACATTTTTTCATTCAACTTCACTGACTGATCAGCGGTGGTGTGAAGGCGTGTCTTTTGTCCTGGGTCTTGCTGTTGGCTTGTCCATCTGTTATAACTTATACCAGGACAATGCCACATGCACACTGGAATTTATTTGGAGGTAGATTTCCCGTAACAGAACTGTGTCCACACTCGGACAGAAAGCAGTAAGAATGCTCGGGCGACGCTCAGGTGGCGGTATAACTTTACATACAAAGTGGACATTACGGCATCATGCTGAGTTGTTGCACGTCTTTTACTGTGAAGAACATAAATATGGTCCCAGATATGTTGACAGCGGTAATATGGTCAATACCCTGAAATACCAGTCAGTTTTTACAGCGTGGATTTTAGATGTGATAAGTGGAGGGGAAACCAAAAGGCCTGGTAATTACACATCCTGTTTGTTTTGAATGTTGGCTTTTGATAATTATTGTAAGTAGACCTGCTGGTGGCATCTGGAGAGAGGTAACGTATGTCCTTTTGGAGGGATAATCATGATACATTTCACTTTAGCAAATGCATTTGAACACAGCAGAACATAATGGTACATAAAGTATGGTAGACTTCTAACAAGCGTCTGATGTGTACCTCTGTACTCAACAGAGATGGGAAGTAACGAGGTACACATACTTTGTTGCTGTACTCAAGTAGAGTTTTCAGATATTTTTACTTTACTCTTTATTTTTACTCCTTACATTTTAACACGAATATTGGTACTTTCTACTTCTTTTACAAAATTGGCTAGTTACTTTAGTTTGGTACAAAAGGTTGTCTATCAGGTGTGATTGTGAGTGTGCGTCGGAGAATAGTGCGGACATGCGCCTCAAACCGCGAGCGGGCGCACACGCCACACGGAGAAAAAAGTGAGACAAAAGAAAAAGAGACTAGCTTGAGATTGTGTGTGTGTGAGTCCTTATGTCGTCAGTTGATTTTATTGGTCGATAGTTCTGGCAAAGTTAAAGTTATCTAGTGATGTTGTTTGTGTTCTTCCCCTGTTACCTAGGTTACACCTGGCTGTTGATCCATAATGGTGATTGATGAACGCCCTTGCTCACGTTTGTATTTTAGGTGCATTATTTACATGCTACAGTTACACTGCATTAGGATAATGTAATTAATAGTAGGTTTGTTATTATGATTCCTATGCATTGTGTATGGTAGCCTTTACAATGATATTTCTTTGCAGAACCACACACACAAACACAGCCATAGCAGAGCTACCCATGCTTGTACTGATGCTTGATCGTAATAAAGCATAAAAAGAGAGTTGTCTCCGTCTGTGTTTTAACAGACACACCTGGAGCTAAGTTGGAAACCAGAATCAGCTTTAAATACAGTCCTAATCTAGTCCTCACCTCAAGTTTCTTCTCACAGAATCACCATTGAATTCATATCTTGCTACTCCGTCAGAATCTTATTAACCTGGAGTCCCAGTCTCTGTCACAATAAATAAGCTATATGTTTTAGGCCAAATGGTAGACATCCATTTAAAATGTAGCCAACAACATATAAAGATTAAAGAGCCTTTTCTCCATGTCCACTGTAGTTCCTCAGCGTGCTCTCTAGTAACATCTGTCTGGTCCAGGTAGCTTTGTCATTTAATTTTTATACTTTAAGGACATTTCCATGTCTGTACTTTACTTTTACTTGAGTAAAGAAGTCAAATCAATACTTCCACTTTTACCAGAGTATTTTTTACACAAGTATCTGTACTTCTACTTGAGGGACGTGAGTACTTTTGCCATCTCTGGTACTCAAGTGCTTTTAGAAATAAGACATGCTTTGTGGGAGCGCCCTGCTTACACTGTGTTCTTACCCTTTTCCATCCCTATTTGTCTTCACAATAGCACACACTTCAAGGCCTTTTTTCACTGAGTTCTGCACTGATGAATAGACCTGTTGCAAAGATTCCATCATCCAGCAGAATTTCAGGCGGAACCTGAAGAATCCAGGAAATCAAACATTGTTGATTTATAGACTACTTGAGCAACAAGCAAAGCTTTCTACCAGAAAAACATAAAGTATTTCACCAAATCAGTGGTAGTGCTGTAAAGCGTTATGCACAGACCCTCTCACCAAGGTTACATAGTGTGGAAACAGGCGTTTGGGCCCCAAAGTGGGAATAACAGAGGCACCGTTCTCCCTGTTACGTGAAGCATAAAATAGACTGCAGTCCAGAGAGCACTCATTTAATATTTTTTATTTCTGTCCAATTAAGAAAATGGCACATTTTTAAAATAAAATAAGTTTTTAGAAAAAAACATGTTAAGAAATGCTGACTGGTTGACCAAATCGGTAACTTAATTTCCTGTTTATCTCGACTGTGACAAAAAACATGTCTTTGAAGAAGACATTTGTGTTGTTGAGCTGAGACATGGAGTGCATCAAAGTAACTGGCTGTAATGTCAGTCTGACTGTGAGACAGATGAATTAAAGAAAGCCCCGGCACAGCATCTACAATCTCTCACGTCAGGCCGCAAATGTCAAGTGGACTTTCAATACGCTGCTCCATTTCTAATTTATTTCCATATCATTACCTTAAATGCCAAACTGTCACATGTATGTGTGTGTATTTGTGATCATTTGTAAGCGTGTCTGCAGTCCAAAGACTGACAGACAGTCTGCTCACATCATATCAGGGGCTTCTTCTCTACTTGAGTGTACTGACCTGAACTTTTACAAGAAGGATCGGAGGATGTTCTTATTGTACAATTTTTTTCAAATACCAGAGCTTCCTTACTGTCTCTATCACCATACACTCATGTTAAACAATGCATTTTGCTCATAAATAGCCCTGAAACATTCATATTAATAATCATATTTTATAATAATAAAAACCATGACTTGCTATAGTTTTTTTATGTTCTGTACATGTATCCTATAGTCACCAAGACATGCAAGCAAGCTGCAGGTTGAGTAATAATGCATTCTAACTTCCACTATTGTTACACTTTATCTGTGAAAGCAGCCATGATATAGTTATAGGAGTGAAAGATCTGTACAACAAATGTCTAGATCATTAGTATCAAACTAAGCAGAGGCATCACTTGAGCCCTTGTGTTCCATCCTCATATGATCGACACAGAGGTCTGTAGGTGTGAAGGACACCTACGATTAACAGTCACTCTCTCTTTCAACCCTCACTGGTGCCTTAGATTGACTGGTCATCCCTTTCTGTCTGGATTTCTTCTGTGCATTTGTCTTGATTCCTCCCTTTCTTTGGCCTCCTCTCTCCATGGTAATCTTCAATGGATTAAGCCACTAAGGCCTGGATGGTTTAATTTATTTTTCCTTTCTATTCTCCTTCTCTTTCATTTCATCTATTCCTGTTTCTTTCCATCTGTATCCAGGCAGACTCATCCTTAAACCTCTGGCTGATAGAGAAGAATTACCAGTCTTCCTCTCTTCACGTTCATCATCCCAGGACAACACAGGATTACACCGGTCATTCATATGGACATAAAGGCCTTTGCATATATCAACGCCAAAACATATAACGCTCTTTGAAATATACGGCACAAATGTCTGTTCCAAAAGGACTAATCCCTGCTTTCTCTCTTTGAGTTTCTCTCTCACTTCTTGGGTCCTCCTCAGTCCAGGTTCAGCCAGCTGATTAAAGGTCAGGTGACAGGCTTTGGCTTCTTTGCATGAATGATTGAGAATAGCCTCATAAAAAGGAAAATGTGTTGACTTGTCAAGGATATAAAGTAATGGGTCAGCAGCCTCTCTGTGTTTTCCGGCCCCCTACTGATTTACAAATTCACAGTCCGAGTGATTACATTAATATTGTACACTCTAAGTGGACTTTTACTTCCTTTCATTTTACTTGCCTTTGATAATCAACTTGCACATCTGTATAACCTGCTGAAGATGGGTAATGGTGAACATTTACTACGATTGTTTGAAATGTATTCCATTATTGTATTATATGGCAATGCTCTTTCGCAACCATTCCACATCGGATGAAGATCATGTAGAAGTAATGTATTGCACTAATCTTCTGTTGGGTTCTTATATGCACCAGCAGAGGATTTTGAGAGCTTTCACCACTAGCAAGAGATGATGACAATTTGTGATAGGATTAAAAATGACATGTTGTGTGATTACCTGTCTAAAGTTTCATTAGACATGTCACCTGTGGAAAAACATTAACTCAAGCACACATCAACTGATAACACTGAACATTTCTAAAACAGGGAATAAGAGTGAAACTAAAAATAAATATCAGTCTAACATTGCTTCTGGCTGAGCTCCTGTCCACTACTGTCCTTGTCTATCATGTTGAAGCTCTCATCACAATGCAGAAATTCAGTCCAACATTATTCCACTGTGTGTGTGTGTGTGTGTGTGTGTGTGTGTGTGTGTGTGTGTGTGTGTGTGTGTGTGTGTTTATAAAACCACAGAGAGCATGACAGAGCACAAGGGCGCAAGAAAGGGAGAGGGAAAGAAACAGAGATCACAGGTATTGATTTTTCTTACTTTTAGTGTAGGTGATAAGGCAGCCGGGGGATTTACCTGGAGGAGAGAGCGAGAGAGAAATGTTGTTAGAAAACAATGAACACATACACATCCAGCAGTTGGGCTTTCTGTGGGGTACGGCAGTGACAGCTGAGTTATGGATTTCTGTAATGTGGAGGACAGAGTGAGGGAGAGAGTCAGTTGGGCTTAGCTTTACAACCACATTGTCAAACTGACATGCTACACACACATCACAGTATTCCCTTTTAAATCCTCACATGTGTGTGTGTAAGTGTGTCTGTGTGTGTGTGTGTGTGTGTGTGTGTGTGTGTGTGCGCACACAGGAGCAGAGAGAGAGCTGTTTAACCATTAGGTTAAGATGATGGATTGCAGACTGGAGTTTCCAGGTGTGATGGAATTGTCAGAATCATATTTATTAGGAAAATTCTTAACTTAGTAAACTGACCTGTAAGTGTCAGAGGTACAGCCACGATTTGAGCTAAAGGAATCCTCTAAATGCTAAGGAAAAGAGAAGCGCCATTCATCATTTACAGTGGTCTGGAGCCCCAACATGCACTATGACTATCACTACTATGACTACATTCACTACAATAGACACACCAGATATTCATTCTTGCATTCACACCTTAAAGGAAAATTTGAATTTCAAATACACATGCACGTCTTTGGAGGAAAGTCAAACACACACAGACAGAACATAGGAACTCCACCCAGAAATAATCCAGCCGGTCAGTGGTTTCACACTCCGGACCAGCACGCTTCCATCCTCTTTAAAAAGGAAAAAACAACAACCAGAGACCCTTAAATAGGTGATTAGTATTCATTCAGTGAGAATGTGTATATTGTGGATAAATTAAGATCTGGTGACTAAAGTGGAGATGGAGATTATTATTCATGCTTCAATGTCTTCCTATTTAGATTATGTTTACCTGCCTGAATCATACTTCCCAGAACTGCCTTTAAACTGCAGCTGCTCAGCTTTTAACTACATTGTAAATAACGGCTGTGAAATCTCCAGTTATTTACTTTAGATTTCACAGTAACATTACTGCATGTGATTTTTACAGTAGAATGCTGTAAAGTTTACATTACAACTGTGTCGACACGACAAAATCACAGTAGTCTAACATTTGAAATCACTGTAGTCTAAGTATTACTGTAAAAAAAATCACAATATAGTAATGTAATCTATTGCATTTTTACTGTTTTATCTTATGTTGTGTTTAATTGTCTAGTATTTTACAATGAATACATAAAATACTGTAAATGGAAGTATGGTACCTTTACTATAAAAATAATTCACAGTAACATACTGGCCAATTGTTGCCAGTACGTTACTGTAAATGTTATGTTAAATTTGTTATTATTATTATTATAATTATATTATTATTATTATTATTATTATTATTATTATTATTATTATTATTATTATTATTATTATTATTATCCTTGCTTCACTGGCTTCCTATTAAATGTAGTATTTATTTAAAGTACTGTTATTTACTTTTAAGAGCATGGCTTAACTCCCCAGTAAATAGTTGACTTCCTCGACCGCTATATGCCAAATGTGTCTGTGAGATCATCTGAGTTAAAGTTACTGGATGTCCCTGGAAGCCATTTTAAAGTGGAGGTGACCATGCCTTTTAAGCTGCCGACCCAATCTTTGGAATGCTCTCCCCTTATCACTTTGATCCCTAGACTCCTGTCATGCTATTATGAAACTGTTCAAAAAATGATCCAGACAGGCTTTTGGTTAGCCTATCCAAATGGCTCATGATTTGTTTATTTATTCTGCCCTTATTTATCTGCCGCGGCTGTGGTTTTTGGTGTCAGCCCTGTGCTGTGTATTGTTGCTATCCGTCTTTTGTATTGGTGTCATTGTGAACTGTTTTTATTTTGTAAGTAAGATTTTGGTATCTGTAAAAGATGCTATACAAATACAGAAATGTAACCACACATTCAATAGAGTACTTCCACGCTGAAGAGCTTCTAGTCGTATTTTATAATTCAGGACCCCAAATATTTAGCAGAGCTCATGAAGCCTAATTAAGTTAGATGTTAATAGAACGTTCTAAAGGTCCATGATGAGAGGCGGCTAAGGGGACGTCACCAAGATATTAGGCAAGTGGGTGATGTTACACGGCAATGACTGAAATATATACACTTGTATATGCCAATTGATAGAAGTTAGAAAAATCCTAAATTGGCAAGAAATGATGATGATGATCTGGTGAACATGAATTTAATTTTGCATTAGGATTATAGTAGTTTAGTTATGTATTTTATTTAAATTCATTTCTGTACCATATTTAAACTTCAAATCCAAATTTATTCAAGCTAAGGCTTTCTGATTTTTAATTTAAAAAAAACTTTTTACTACCTGCCATACTATTATCCCGACCCATACATCAGGTGGGGACGTCTTGTATATACAGTGAACCCTCGCTATATCACGGTTCACCTTTCACGGTCTCGCTGCTTCACGGATTTGCATCGTGTGTTGTGTTCTGCATTCTGCAAACATAATCAATGGGGGCATGTCGGTTTATAAGAATCTTTTTGCCCAGAAGAAAAAAGACTACAACTACCGATAACTATGTTCTTCTCTCAAAAAACACACCTGCACTTTTGGGGGGGGTGCTGATCTCCACAATTTGAAGCCTTCAGTTTGTATTGATGATTAAAATTATTATTTTACAGTACAGTAGTTATTTGTAAAAAAACATTTATATAGTACTTTTATTTGTTAAACAACTGCTTGGGCCTGTAAAAGGTTTTGTTCTTTGGTTTCAAGGTATGATGGAGTATTTCATCGTATTATAATTGTAAAAAAAATAAAGGTTACTACTTCACGGATTTCGCCTATCATGGGTTCTTTTTGGAACGTAACCCCCGTGAAAAACGAGGGTTCACTGTAACCTTTTTTTTTTTTTTTTTTACTAGTAAAAACTCTTAATAGAATTAAAAAAATAGGCAAAATCCTTTTTTTTAACATGATCACATTATGCTTTTGGGCTTTCCCCCTTTCCTTTATTGTGTTATATCTTTTTTTATGCATGGTAAAGGTTTAAAAAGTGAAAAAGTCCACCCCAAAGGGACTTACCAACAGAAACCACTGCTCACCAACTGCAGCTTTGTAGCTGTACCAGCCTTTACTTTACTAGTCACTTTGTAACACACGTTATATTGCTTTCCTAGCTGCTCCCTTATACTCTGATTCTGACTGGCTAGTAGTCCTTACCTAGGTACTGTCAGGACACACCCTCATACTCTGATTCTGACTGGCTAGTAGTCCATACCTAGGTACTGTCAGGGAACACCCTTATACTCTGCTTCTGACTGGCTAGTAGTCCTTAGCTAGGTACTGTCAGGGCACGCCCTCATACTCTGCTCTTGACTGGCTAGTAGTAATTACCTAGGTACTGAACATGTGTGACTTCCAACACAGAAGTGGAACAGAAGTGGGAGGCCTCACTCTGTAGCTTAAGCAGAGAGCTCAAAACACAGGGTGAAAAGGGGAGCTGCAACAATGTGTAGTACAACAAAAATATGGTGTTTTTTGAACATTAAACCTATTCTGGTACAACCTCTAACCTAACCTAAGTATTAACCTGGAAATGAGCAGAATATAAGCACTTTAAATCTATTCACAAGAGTTGTTCTTGCTTTAGGCCGAATTAATTACAGCATTCCAGGTAATCACGTGGATTTTACTGGTTTAATTAGTTAAACATTTAGGAAAGTCATTTTTTAACCCATAAAGGAAGAGTTAACGCTTTGGAACATTCTAATCACCAATTTCAGATACATCCTTTTTTTTGGACGGCAACACAATTCACCATTCAGCTGCCACTTTGATCACATTATAGTGATGAGTGCTGTCTTTTTATCATATCTTTCTTGTGATGAAGCATAACCTCACTGACACCATCACATTGTGTGTCCACAGTCATCATCACTTGTTTATTTCCTCTGTTGTTAAGCAACAATGCCTCATACATCCTTTCATTTTATCTACTTTTAAATCTGGAAGAAAAGTGTGTGGACATGGTACTGAGTGGAATTCTGTGTGTGTGTGTGTGTGTGTGTGTGTGTGTGTGTGTGTGTGTGTGTGTGTGTAAGGCAGCAGGAGAGCAATCTAAGGAGCCCTGGGATAAAGTGTGCGAGAGAAGATAAGGATAACACACAAACACTCTGTTGGATTAGACATATTATATATTCTGTTACCTAACAAACACAGAGCGTCTCACACACACACACACACACACACACACGCACACATAAATACAGTGCGCTCGTGCACACCATGGAATTTGGTGGTGCACACAATAAAACTTCATACCGTATACACACGTTTCAACTCTCCATTCAATTACCTTCAAACACTTGTGCATTCACAAACACACACATAAAGTAATCTACAATACCCAACACTCACCTCAGCTTGATTGTGTGTGTGTGTGTGTGTGTGTGTGTGTGTGTGTGTGTGTGTGTGTGTGTGTGTGTGTGTGTGTGTGTGTGTGTGTGTGTGTGTGTGTGGTTGTGTCAGAGAGCGAAAATGAGAGCAGGTGTGAAGAGTGTCATGTGTGCATTTTGTTTGTGTGCATGTAAGTATGTGTGTGTGTACAGTGTAGTACAATACTTATGTAGATTCAGTTGTGATACACAAATGTGCCACGGCACACGGAGAAGCACAGAAACACTGAACTGATAATCTGAAAGCTAATCTAAGAGAATGAGGTAAAGATTGGACGTTTGGACACACTTTGAGTATGACTGCATGAGCAGTTGATTTGCAGACAGCTGAAACTACGTACAAAGCTTGTGTTTCGGTGGTTTACCATGGAAAGCCAATAAATAAATCAATATCATGAGTATCTAATAATGCTGATTAAAAAGTCGACACAATATCTCATGAAAATATCTATGACATACATTCTGATTTTTGATTGACTAAGTCATGACAATAATATAATGATTGGCTGGTTCTAAAATAATTGCGGTCAGGTCTAAAGTAGCTTTTCTTTGTATCGTGCCATTCATGCCAGATCTCTGATTGGCTGGTTGCTGTTTGATGTAGTATAGGTCAGGGCTGTGATTGGTTGGTGGTATTTCAGCTTAAAGCTGTGATTGGCTGTTTGGTGATGCAGCTCTTGTCATTGTAGACCACATGTGGTTACACATCTATCCTAGTCTATAGTTTTGGTTTTGGGGGAGGGGGGGGTTGAGGTTATGTCAATTTCACAAATAATGCCGACATTGATAATTGTGCTTAGGAATAGTGTAATATATTAAATGCCATAGAAATCTCTGTATTGTAAACACATTAACCTTAAATTAGTTTAATTAAAAAAGACCTAACATTTGATGATAAATAATTTTGAATTAACATTGTTTAATTGTAAAAAATTAAATGATTATATTTATTATTATTATTAATTATTATTATGTTATGCTTATTTGGCATACTTGTAGAAGAAAATTAACTGTAAATCATACAACAAATTGCTGCTTGCAGCCCTAATAATTTCTCCAAAAGATGTGGGCAACAGTTCAGCAGGAGTTTTTCATACAAGCCAAATATGAAATCTATGAAATTGTCCAATAACAAGCATGGCTAATGGTGACCTATTATTATTTTAGGTGCTACACTGGGTCTTATTAGTGTATGCCTTACACACTTACAGATGATGGGGAGGGGGGTAATATGAACTGAAAGTGTTGAGTAGGAAAAAGGCAAGTATAGCTTCAAAACATGTGGACACCAATGTTACCCTGTACCACCTAATTACCATTTTGGACATTACTACATTGAACAGGGCTCACAATGTTGTGTCACATAGAAACAAGACTGAGTGTGAAGCTTGTTAGTGGCCCCTAAAGGCTACACTATTTATTACACTCCCCGATACATACGTGTTACAAATAAACTTTAAACTGATCATATTATTTTCCTAATAGTTTTATTAGCGATTGGGCGAAATGTAGTAACTTCTAAATTCTCTTGTGTTGGGCTACGAGGACTAACGGACCGTTAGATTTCTAGATGAAAGGTCTGGGTGACTGTATATCAAGGCCAAATGGGAAAGGGAACTTAACATCGAAATTACAACAAAAGAATGTGTGAAAACACAACACACCACCACAAATTCAAGGCTATGGAGGGAGTTTGGATGGAAAAATCTAACTAAATTCTTCATCACACCTGGAATAAAGAGTAAACAAACAGGCACACAACAAATATGTTGACCGATGTGTGGGATCAGAGAGGATACTTCTTTTGACAATGTAATAACCTGCCACATGTTGGGGAAATGTGCATGTTACAATCAAGGATGTTCTGAGCTATGCAATAAAGTAGTGTACCTTGGAAATATAAAAAATTGTGTCATTGGTAATGACATATTTAGCCAAGGTACTATTAATCAAAAGCAAAACAACAAATACAAGAAACTGGCATAAGAGAAGACTACAATACAATGGTTAGAAATCATAAAAGATATTTAAACTGTGGGAAAAATAACCTACCATCTGAGAGTGAGAGAAAATGTGCTCCTTTATAAATGGAAGAAATTGGTGATTTATGGCATTGGAAATAGTGTATGATTTGACATTATGATTGATTGGTTGTATGCACAAAAAACAAATAAAACTGAAAGGTCAGGGTCACAAATCCCATTGTGTATCATCTTTGGTCTTGGTCCACACCAGGGCCAAATCTCAAGCTGAAAGCTCCATAAAGGCGAGATTATTTTCTACCACACAATCTGGACATCATGCAGTCATCAATCCTTCCATTTATCAGTTCTCTAAAGTGCTTATTGTGTTCGGAGTAGCGGCTCACACTGGGAAAGAGGTCGACAGCCCATCAGAGGACTGAATATATGGACAAAATTACACAGGCAATTTAGAGTTTCAAACTCGCCTAACTGCATGTCTCTGAACTGTGGGAGGAACACACAAACTCTTGCTGACCTTCTTGCTGTGAGGCAACAGTGCTCACCACTGAGCCACCACACATTGAGGGACTAATGAATAGCATGAGAGTATCAGAGTTCACTGTTTTTTAAGTAGATTTAATGGAGGTAGATTACACAGCATTACAGTGCTGAGCAAATGCAGTATTCTACAAGAGAAGGGCTCAAATGGGTAAGGCTGTGTGCCAAATTCAAAACTTTTTAGGCACAGACCAAATTGCCTCTAAAGTATTGGGTATTGAAGAATGCCTCTTCATTTAATACCCAATTTGATCAGAGGAGAGTGAGCCAATGAGCATGCAGGATGCTTCTACCAAGATCTATTAATGTCAGTGATTGGCTGCCTAACGTCACACGTCGTAGAGACACACACAAAAACACTCTGTTACACAGAGACGGGGCTAATGCAGAGGGGGCTGAAAAATGAATAAAACAATTTGTAATGTAATTTCTTATTGGTTTATAACATTGGTTTCAAAAAAGTATCGTTTAGGAACCGGTAACAAAGTCACGGTATTGGTATGGGTACTGGTATCAATGTTTTTTTGAAAGTTACCCAGCCAAATGGGTGCAAGCCAATCAGGTGCTATGACCTACTTTTGCTCTCATTTAGCTTCCACCACATGTCTCTATGGAAAATAAATGCTTTTAAATGTTTTAGTGTAATACAGTATGTTCTTTCAGAGTGTGTTTATATATTATGAGTGAAATCAGACACTAGTTTTGGGAAAAATTACCACAGAAATATAGTTGTGTACATATATATATATATATATATATATATATATATATATATATATATGCAGCTAAACACATTAGGCTTGGTGTTCAGTGCAGATTAAAATCATCACATATTATTTTGCCCATTGCTTGTGTGTGTGTGTGTGTGTGTGTGTGTGTGTGTGTGTGTGTGTGTGTGTGTGTGTGTGTGTGTGTGAAGCAGACAGAGATATCTCCCCGTTGCCTTATTGTTTTGTGTGTGACAGCACCTTTTGTGCAGCTTGGCGTCGGACGCTACTCACTATATAAAAGGGTTCAGGCAGGGAGCAGAAAGAAAGAGAAAGATTATAGTCAGAATAATTTCCACAGCCACGGAGAATATGAAGACAATGACGTTTGGGTGGAAGAGAGTACAGACACAAGACACACACACACGATAATCAGTATGGTGCCTTCTTTGGATGGAGAATAGAGTGATGTTTATATGAATAGATAGTACAATAATCACATTATCTATTACTATTACTCTTCTAAGCTCTTTAAAATAGCAGACTTTTAAATATGCTCTTTAATTAAGTAAGTATAGTTGTAAGACAAAAAATAAGATGTTTGTTTGGGTTACAGCATAGGAAAACACTTTAAAATGACCAGTGCTAATGTGACAGCTTCATAAATGCATGTGTAAGAATTGGCTTAAATGACTCTCAATGATGCCATGAAAGTCTAGGCATCCTCTTGTTTATATCAGTCACAGTGCAAATATTAACATCTAAATTATATCAATGACTCCCTAAACTAAAAGCATTCTGTCAAAGATCAATAAACCAAAGCACACTCAAAGGATAGTTTGCCAAATTCAATCTAGCTCTATGTCATCTTTGTGTGGGCAGGGAGTGCAGATGAACAGTGATTGGCTTCCCTACCTATGTGGTGCCATGGGCAGTGAGGACACTATACTTACATTAAGGAAGTCATACCTAAAGTCCAGGGTTAGTAGATCGACTTCCTATATAATCGACTTTTTCATAAACCACTCATTCATTGGACTCTTTGTCATTTGACAAGGGCAGGGCAGGTGGAGTCCAAATAACTTGCCTGAGCTTTTGTGCTGCGACTGGCTATCGACAGTTTTATGTGAGAACACTTTTTAAACCAGAAATGCAAGTTCAGAGCAAAGGCCACGATTTCCAATTAAGTGGTGCTGGAGCTTCTAGACGAGCACCACACTGACTTTCCACCAAGTTTTGTGGTACGACTAAACTGAACTTTGACCCAAAAATAAGTTAATTCTGGCATTGCTGAGGGGCAGACTTTATGACAGGAATCGAAGAAAAGTTAAGTCTGTGCACCTCTAAATTACGGCAGTCATTGCATGTAACTCTACTCACTCATAAAAGAAACAAAAACTAAAGTGATAGAAAATATCAGCAATTTTAGCTTAGAAAATAATATTGGGACTATCATTATTTCTGCAGCACCCTAGTTAGCTGCTTTGTAGGAATACATGCGGCCCTTCATTACTTCTTTCTCTGTGGTGTTAGTTTCTGACACAGTTGTGTGTGGGAGGGGGATGAGGAGAACTGTTGTGAGCCAACTAAAGTAGCAATTTAAAAGAATGAGCTTAAAGAAGCTGAATGCTACATCGATCTTTGTGAGTCAAGTGTTGAGTCTGAGTGTGATCAGCAGCACTGGAGACCTTTTTGTCTAAAATTTTAGGCAATATCAAAAACACTAAACTCTACAGCCAACAGCTAACTAGCACGTACGTTCTGCTCCCATACCACCGGCGTAATCTAGTCCTCATTCGAAGAAGGAAAGCGGATACACAAACTGTTGCTATTAACCGCTGAGGCTGGCTGGCGTTTTAGCCAACGTTAGCTTGCTAATTCCACCCAACATGCCTTCATGCTACACTGGTAACAAAGTCATCACTCATCTGGCAATAGCAATGTGCTTCCTATGCTGTGAGTGAGTGTGTGAATAAAACATTAATTGTTGTTCCATTTTACTCATTTTGTTTAGTTAGTTAGCTAGGGGTCTCAGTTCAGAGGCTGAGGGGGTTCCGGGCTTTATATTAAGTTTTACAGTGCTACTTTTGCGATGTAGATTTTTTAAAAGACATATTTGTGTTGAAACAAACCTACACAAGTAATTATGTATCTCCTATGTTTGCCATCATGCTATGTATATATATATATATATATATATATAAGCAAAAATAGATATTCCAATATTTAATTCCGATTCCAATATTTTTTTTGTTATAAGGCCATTTTTGACAGCCTTATCATGTACCAGATTGATCAAATTAGGTTGAAGATGGAAAATGAGAAGAGCCTTCTGTGTGTGCCCTCTCGACAGTTGTTTGCTTTCTTCACTACCGTTTTACTTCTTATGCACTGATTCGCTTCAGCGGAATAACAAATCAGATGGATTCCTCTCACCGACGGTGATTTGACATGTTGAATCGGCGGGGGGGAAAAGCAGACAAGGGTCGACCGGGTTCAACGAACAGTGCCCGTGCTTGACACAAACGGACGCTCACCAACAATCGCAATGATCTTCTTGGTGTGTCAGTGGGCAATCCAACACATGCAGCATGGTACCGTGTATATCCCCAGAGAAGACCATGGAGTGAGAAGGATTTTCCAAAAACCTGCAGTGTCATGCAGTTTTCCCACGATGTAGCCTGACTAACCTGTGTAGTTATACATTCCTGTTCCACTGATTATCTTTTTTTTTCTATCTTGATTGTGGTACACAAGCCCTAACAAATTCCTTTTCTTAAGTTTTACCTGTACACACAAATATTCAATACCCAGGTAAGATATCTTCAAATAAGTGAAATGTTGAGCGGGGGGAAAGTTAGTTCTCAAGTCATCTCTCCGAAGCAGACATGAGAAGAAGCTTGTAATATTCTACAAAGAGATGCAGCAAAGGAGAGTCATTTGACCGACATGCTGTGTGTGTGTGTGTGTGTGTGTGTGTGTGTGTGTGTGTGTGTGTGTGTGTGTGTGTGTGTAGTAGGGGAGGTGTCCTTGAATGGCTGGATGGTGAGATAGAGGGCGTTTGTTTGAACAGCCAAGAAACAGAGGAGGTGACACCGAGGGGGGTCGGACACACCCGGGCTGGTAATAGGGGAGGTGTTTGTGTGTGTGTGTGTGTGTGTGTGTGTGTGTGTAGTGTATGTTGTTGATGGGGAGTGTATTGCGAGAGCAGTAAGAGTGAAAGATGGTTATGAAGAAAAGATAAAAGGAGAGGCATAAAATGGGGAGGGGGGAGACAAAGAGAGAGACGAAAGCAGAGATGGAAGGCAGATGATGAGGCCCAACCGATGAAGATGTCATACAGGAACAGATGCCAGCTGTTGAGTGAGGGAGAGGGCGAGAATAAGCAAGTGTTTGTGTGTGTGTGTGTGTGTGTGTGTGTGTGTGTGGTGGGTGGGTGTGCAATCATCCTCATGCTGTTGTGAGCTCATTACAGGAACAGATCTGGAAAGATTAGTGATGATGATGATAGAGATGATGGTAATGGTGATGGTGATGATGATGATGACATGATCATCATAAGAGTCTCAGCCTGGATTCGCTCTGATGCAGTGGACTATTTTAAGTTAAAGGATGGCACTGATTTACTCTATTAATGCAAACAAATGAATCATTATAAGATTTGTTTTGAATTATTGGCACTATCAGAGTTACAAAACCTTGGTTTTGACAATATCTAAAATCCAGTTTCTACAAATTAGAACTGCGTGTGAAATGTGAGACTTCACGACACACACAAACACAACATGATAAATTAGAATCAGCATGTGGTCTTCAGATATTTCATGGGAAATGTTAACATACAATTTAACATACACATGTAAAATACATCTTATCTTATCTGTCTAAGACTTTCTTTTCATTTTTAGGCTTTTATTTGAAATGACATGTGAAGACTTGAAGGAGAGGGGGTGACATGCAAATAGTCTAACCCTGGCCAGCTGGGTTGAGGAAAAAAAACTTCAAAGCATGTACTGTATCTAACTCCTCTCTTGATTAGGACTAGAGCCCGACCGATATATCGGCGGAATTATTGGCCGATATTAGGCATTTCCCAAACTATCGGTATCGGCATTCATAATGGCCAATACGAAAAAAAAAATACAAAAAAAATATATATTTTTTTAAATATTTGAATATTTAAAAAATCTAATAAAAATGGTCATGAGTGTTGGTGTTGCATAGTTTGTCCACCAGAGGACGATCTACAGTGTCCCTGTGGCAGCGCTGATTATTATTTTTTTATTCTGTTATTGCTCAAAGGACTTTGAACTTTTGAACATTTTTATGTATTTTATTTATCAGAACTTTAATATATTTTGATGTTCCTCAGTTCTGTGACAATAAAACAAATTATATTATTTTAGTAAAAATTCATTAATAATGAGTCTCCCACATGAGGAATTCTAAGTAATGACAACAAAACTGTCATGGCGACATGATACAAGCCTTCCAGGTTGGTGCAACCCCCTCCTCCACACAATTGCTAGTAGCCAAGGACTACACAGAGGAATGTAATGGACATTTATTAATGTCAAAACGTTACGCACTGAAGCTTTCAAATACTCAGGCTGTGCATGAGCCAAAGTCACAGATCACAAGGACCATGCTGTATTCAAAGGACAATCATGTGGACATGGATGACCCACAGACCTTGATACTGCACAAACTGCTTTTCATTCATTTCCTATTTTTCATGCTGTCAAGAATTTCACCTTACCTACGATAATGTTGGATGTCCCCTGTTTTGTTTTTGTCAAAATAACAATAAAAACAAATTCTAAAAAAGTGATTCCAAATTAACACATTTAACAAAAGTTTCAGGAGTGAATGTGACAAATCAGAGTTTCATGATTCAAGGCCTTTGAATTAACTTTGTTGATAAAGATGTAAAACACAGCCTCTACAACACATTCTCACCCCTATCACGGACAATACAGACGCTTCGTCAGGTGCCTTTGAAAGTGTTACTGACGCTAAAAGTCTCCTTTAGTGTCACATCTAAACAAACATTGCCGGGACTATTGGCATCACTTTTGACACAGTTAAGTTTAGGAAAAGATTGTGGGTGGGCTTGTAAAAATTACATTTCCACAGGAAGAGAACAGGACAGTTGCATTTAGGAAACGATGAACAGGGCAGTTGGGTTTAGTAAAAGAGGAACAGGACAGTTGGGTTTAGGAAAAGATGAATGGGACAGTTGGGTTTAGGAAAAGAAGAACAGGACAGTTGGCTTTAGGTGAAGAAGAACGGGACAGTTGGGTTTAGGAAAAGAAGAACAGGAAAGTTGGGTTTAGGTGAAGAAGAGTGGAACAGTTAGGTTTAGGTTAAGAAGAACAGGACAGTTGAGTTCAGGAATAGAAGAACAGGACGGATGGGTTTAGGTGAAGAAGAATGGGACAGTTGGGTTTAGGTGAAGAAGAACGGGACAGTTAGATTTTGGTAAAGATGAACAGGACAGTTGGGTTTAGGTAAAGATAAACAGGACAGTTGAGTTTAGGTAAAGATGAACAGGACAGTTGGGTTTAGGTAAAGATGAATAGGACAGTTGGGTTTAGGTAAAGAAGAACAGGACAGTTGGGTTTAGGTAAAGATGAACAGGACAGTTGGGTTTAGGTGAAGAAGAACGGGACTGTTGAGTTCAGGAAAAGAAGAACAGGACAGTTGGGTTTAGGTGAAGAAGAACAGGACAGTTGGGTTTAGGAAAAGAAGAACAGGACAGTTGGGTTTAGATAAAGATGAAGGACAGTTGGCTTTAGGTGAAGAAGAACGCAACAGTTGGGTTTAGGAAAAGAAGAACAGGAAAGTTGGGTTTAGGTTAAGAAGAACAGGACAGTTGAGTTCAGGAAAAGAAGAACAGGACAGTTGGGTTTAAGTAAAGATGAACAGGACAGTTGGCTTTAGGTGAAGAAGAACGGAACAGTTATATTTTGGTAAAGATGAACAGGACAGTTGGCTTTAGGAAAACGACGGATTGCTGCGTTGTTTTCCTAACTGGAGGTCTCACACATGCTCTTGAATGCTGCCTCATTTTTACAACCTCTTCAGTGTCAAATTGGTTTTCTGTGTCATTATAACTGGCCTTAGAAAGTGTTGGACTCAACTTGATGCAACTTGCCAATGCCCTGAAGCCAACATGTGAACCCATTGACCCCTGAAGAGCCGCCGGTCGATATCAACAAACACCAGTGGCTCGCAGGCTGGAGGGGTGAGATTAGATGGAAAGCTAACAAGTGACTTTCTTGTAGATGACATGTCTAACTCTGCCCATACTTGGGATATAGACAAAGGGGAAGATCGGAAAGAGGGGAGACATAAGACAGTGAAAATAATGACAATCTCAAGTTCACACATCTCCCAGGACACAGAGGGACACACAGAAAGATAAGCAGACTGACAAAGCTCACCAACATCACACGCCTCTGCTTGTCTTCTCTCTCAGGATTTAGATACAAGAAGAGATAGACATGAGCTAAAAGACAAATGGGAGAGTCTGCTGGTGCATTACAACATTTTGTCATGAGCTTTTAAGACTTAAAAGACCACTAACCCTGGGAGTGATCCCAAAAATGCTACTCTGTCCATTATACCCAATAGATAGATAGATAGATAGATAGATAGATAGATAGATAGATAGATAGATAGATAGATAGATAGATAGATAGATTACTCAAGAAGAAAACTGAAAACAAAAATATACTAATAGTAAATTGTATTCTACACTTGTATATCCAAGTGTAGAATACAATTTACAACCGACAAGCGACAGACACTTTAGGGGTACTACAACTGCCAAACACAAAAGACAACCAAAGGCATCTGTATGCATTTGTTTATTTCGCAGTACCCCTAAAGTGTCTGTCGCTTGGAGGTTGTAAATTGTAATCTACACTTCAGAGGCCTCCTTAGCATTTGGAGAACATATACAATGGAACAGGGTACCAAGTGCACTCAGCGTCAGTCTGTATGCAGGAGAATGTTCTGTCGGCAACTTTGCCCGCAACGTGCTAAGGTAGCTAACGTTCCCGACATTGATATGTAAGCACCTCATGTCAATTAATTAAAAACTCTGAGTTCATGTTTGTAGTTGTCACTTACCGGCAAGAAGAATTGCATTAATTAATCTTAATTGCATTAATCTTACAGTAGCAGTTAAAATGAGCTTGTAGTTTACTGCATACATGTAACATTAGCTTATTGTTAAGCTCAACAAATGCAAAATTTGATCAGCAACTCAAAGGGGAAGTAACGATGTACAAATACTTTGTTACTGTACTCAAGTAGCTTTTTCAGTTATTTTTACTTTACTATTTATTTTTTGGGCGACTTTTTACTTCTACTCCTTACATTTTACAAAATTGGCTCGTTACTACTACTTGAGTACGGGACGTGAGTACTTTTGTCATTTCTGCAACAACTACAATAAGGTAAAAGCTGCCAGCTAATGAGCTACCACAGGTAGTATGACATGCAGTAAACTGCAAGTGAGAAAGATTAAACAGTATGATAGACACACAAGCGTTAATCTACATATGAAATGTCATAATAACAACACCATTGTTAACACCCGCTAACACAGTAAAGGTAGGTGTTAGTGTGTTAAACGGTCAACAGTTGTCAGGTACGTTCATGATGAAGCAACGACACAGTGGACTTTAACTGAATTCTTAAATATACTAGTAGATACAATTGTAATCTTACCAGGACAGGTTGGATGACTAACCTAAAGCTTTCTCCTTGTCTGCAGTCTGGAAGCAACCCCATCATTGGCAGCTGTCTGATCGCCCTTCATGTTGAATATGCAGTACTTGCGTGTACAGTATATAGTAATGTTTTAATAAATGTTAGTAAAGATACATGTTTTGTTAGTCTTTTTTAAAACATGTATACCTTATGAGTTATTAAAACAGACAGCATCTACATCTACAGTGGTGTGAAAAAGTGTTTGCCCCCTTCCTCATTTCCTGTTCCTTTGCATGTTTGTCACACTTAAGTGTTTCAGAACATCAAACCAATTTAAACAATAGTCAAGGACAACACAAGTAAACACAAAATGCAATTTGTAAATGAAGGTGTTTATTATTAAAGGTGAAAAAAAATTCAAACCGTCATGGCCCTGTGTGAAAAAGTGATTGCCCCCTAAACCTAATAACTGGTTGGGCCACCCTTAGCAGCAACAACTGCAACCAAGCGTTTGCGATAATGTGCAATGAGGCTTTTACAGGAGGAATTTTGGCCCACTCATCTTTGCAGAATTGTCCTAATTCAGTTACATTAGAGGGTTTTCGAGCATGAACGGCCTTTTTAAGGTCATACCACAACATTTCAATAGGATTCAGGTCAGGACTTTGGCTAGGCCACTCCAAAGGCTTCATTTTGTTTTTCTTCAGCCATTCGGTGGTGGACTTGCTGGTGTGTTTAGGATCATTGTCCTGCTGCAGAACCCAAGTTTGTTTCAGCTTGAGTACACGAACAGATGGTCGGACATTCTCCTTCAGGATCTCTTGGTAGACAGCAGAATTCATAGTTCCTTTTATCACGGCAAGTCTTCCAGGTCCTGAAGCAGCAAAACAGCCCCAGACCATCACACTACCACCACCATATTTTACTGTTGGTATAATTTTCTTTTATGAAATGCAGTGTTCCTTCTACGCCAGATATACTTGGACACACACCTTCCAAAGAGTTCCACTTTTGTCTCATCGGTCCACAGAATGTTGTCCCAAAAGTCTTGGGGATCATCAAGATGTGTTGTGGAGAAATTGAGACGAGCTTTGATGTTCTTTTTGCTCAGCAGTGGTTTTCTCCTTGGAACTCTGCCATGCAGGCCATTTTTGCCCAGTCTTTTCCTGATGGTGGAGGCATGAACGCTGACCTTAACTGAGGCAAGTGAGGCCTGCAGTTCTTTGGACGTTGTTGTGGGGTCTTTGTGACCTCTTGGATGAGTCGTCGCTGCGCTCTTGGGGTAATTTTGGGCGGCCGGCCACTCCTGGGAAGGTTCACCACTGTTCCATGTCTTCGCCATTTGTGGATAATGGCTCTCACTGTGGTTCGCTGGATTCCCAAAGCTTTGGAAATGGCTTTATAACCCTTTCCAGACTGATAGATCTCAATTACTTTCTTTCTCAATTGTTCCTGAATTTCTTTGGGTCTCGGCATGATGTGTAGCTTTTAAGGATCTTCTGGTGGACCTTACTGTGTCAAGCAGCTCCTATTTAAGTGATGCCTTGATTGTGAACAGGTGTGGCAATAATCAGGCCTGGGTGTGGCTAGAGAAATTGAACTCAGGTGTGGACAACCACAGTTATAGTATGTTTTAACAAGGGGGGCAATCACTTTTTCACACAGGGCCATGATGGTTTGGATTTTTTTTCACCTTTAATAATAAACACCTTCATTTACAAATTGCATTTTGTGTTTACTTGTGTTGTCCTTGACTATTGTTTAAATTGGTTTGATGTTCCGAAACACTTAAGTGTGACAAACATGCAAAGGAACAGGAAATGAGGAAGGGGGCAAACACTTTTTCACACCACTGTAATTTAGCCGGCAAAGGCCCGCGCATAGGATTGTGGGTGATTTGGGACTGCGAAGGATACACATATTCATCCTTCTCTGTCTATGGGAAATTTTCTGAATGAAGGACTCAGTCCTTGGAGGAATTTGGAGGATCCTCGACATTGGAACGGTCCTTCGACGGACATCGATGATGTAGCATCCTCCAAATTCTGGCTTTGGAGGATCCTTCCTTGACATTGGGAAATGGCTATTGACTTTGATGGAAACCTATTGACTCCGCTGTTGTTCCGGAGCGGATCCGCTGCCGTTCCGCAGGTGTAAATCAGGGGTTAGTATTGGATGCTGTCTTTGTTTGGAAAAAGTAATGAATTTTAACCCGACTGGAATCCTCTCTGCCAGCCAGCATCCTCTCCACACACTTGAACATCTGCCCGGCATCACAGCACTGAAGCTAAACATTGGCCGTAGATCAACTTTATGACACGCTGTAAATCGAGCTACCCTCCGCAGTAACATTCATTAAATCAACAAATCGGATTGGCTATGAACTTTTGGCAGGTTAACATAGCCTCCCTGATACACACACACACACACACACACACACACACACACACACACACACACACATTCTAACCATGAACATGAAGAAAAATGGTACAGGGACACAGATATTACAGATACAGTACAATACATACGCAAACTAATGGGCCTGGAGCATGCACAATATCACTTAATATGCACAATAGTTCTTCAGATTATAAGTAGCAACGTCTCCGCCATACGTGGCAGCTGCCAATAATAGCAGATATGGCACAGTACTTTAAAATAGTAGTCTGCACCTATATAGCCTGAGATGACGAATGATGACTGTTGATTAAAGAGACGTGCACTACAAGGTTATTTAAGAATACTAATTCAAATTGGATAAAACAGCCAGAACTTTTGTGGTGTACAAAACACACCACAACAAACCATCCTCCCATGTGGCATTTCGGTCTTTCATACTACTTGCTACCGCTCTTACTAATACTACATCATCTTACAGCGCCGCGGAGCTACACACGTTGAAGGATGCTTGTTGCCTCGTGTCTGATGCTATGACACATTGACCAAGCGTCCGTATTTTAGAGAGAGAGTGAGAACGGGTTGCCTGTGATGAACACCATTTGCACAATGGGACAAACCTTCATCTCATGGCCGAATGCTTGTGGGTAAGCTGCATCAACTGCTGCCCACTTCCCACCACCTCTGTGGTTTCAATTGGTGTCATCGGCGTGATTGATGGTGTTCAGTCAGGGTGCAGAGGCCACCCATTCGGGGAGGAGACTACATGAACAGTTGACAGGTTAAAGAAGATGGTTTTGTAATGGAAATATTTCTATCACTCCTCCGGGAAATAAACAACCCAATGGTTCTGGTTATATGTGGTTATTTCTATCTTGAATTAATGACATATTTTGGATATTGTTTTCGATTTTAGTGGAGCTTGACGCAATACGTTTGCTGGCGCTGTGTGCGTAAAGTATTTTACATACACTGCCTGTCCTGGGACTTTTTCCTGGTTTGGACAAGACCCCTTAGTTCCATTGAAGGGAGATGTTTAGTCGAACAATGTCTGACTTCAACCCACTCCTAAATCTTTGTGCTTAGTTAAAATGCTGTCTGAAAGCCAGGCGTTAGTGCTGGATCTCACTGATGTTCTTGTGGCTGAATGGGAGCAAATCCCTACAGACAGATTACAGAGAGGCTGTTGAAACAGCAGGTAATGCCCAAGCTTTAAGAGGAAGACACAGTCACTTATGGGTGCAATGACATCGGTAGCATGAATTGCTAGCCCAGTTAACAAAATTTCAACTCAAGCTTAACATTTGCGGTGTTTAATGACTCCACTTCAGGAATGTACAGAGAGGACAGAAAATAGAAAGAGCATCTGCAGAAAATATTATTAGATCCAATATAAGTATGACTTGTTCATTTGGGAAATTATTCTGTGTAGAGCAGAGTTAAGTGTACTTTTCCCTTGCTGATCATGTAAGATTGCAGACACACAAGTCAACCTGAAGCATGTTCTTATTTTATTTAAGTAGACTGGAGACATGAAGTGTATCCTTGTGGAAAGTAGATAGTTATGCTGACAGTAAGCTCTGTAAAGCTTGGTCTCTTGCTCTACTCTTCTCTCTTGCACATATTTCTGGATGATGGTAAGCTTTTAAACGCTGGAGGAACACTTCCAGAAACAGTAGTATCTTAGGGTTACACCGACGAAGCTGCCAATATATGAAGGGCTGTACTTTACTTTCAGATAAAACTCAGGTTTGAATTCATTAAAGCATATGTCAGAATGTGACTTTAAGCAACTTTTGATTTTGATCCCAACATAGCATGTTTAGGTTTATTTTCCTGTTTGAGTTCAACCAGTGTTTGTGCATTGTATTTGTTTTATGTAACTAACTGTTACTTAAAGTATATTTTAAATTAACTACTTATTACTTTTACTTGAGTACAGTTTCATCAAAGTATTGGTACTTTTACTTGACTACAATCTTTTAGTACTTTTTCCACCTCTACTTCCAGCTACCATTGGCGTTAGCTTCATTTAATAACCATAACCTGTAGTAGTACACAATCGTATGTGTATTGATTACAACGTGCGGAATTACTTTACGTTGCTTATTAATGTCTATATATTTCCATTTCTCACTGTTAATAACCGGCGTCTATACAGCATCAACAGGGGTCGCCATTGTTGTTTATGTGTGAGTGACGTCAAAACTGTAACTGGGAGTACAACGATCTGGTACGAGTTCATGGGAAGTACGTTACGGGTTTGACTGCCGTTCCAGGGCACTTTCACAGGTATAAGGTTGTGAAAACACAAGTTACAGGTTTCCTGGAACGCAGCATTAGACTTGGAATCAAGGTGATGAGAAGCAGCTGTGATTGGTTGGACCACACCCCTCTCCACTGCTCAGGATTGGCCACAGGATATTGTTCCATGCTTGTTATTGTGACCAGCTGGAGGAGAGTTTTTTTTTATGTAATTTTTATTGCTGTGCAGAATTAACCTGTTTCATTTTAAATGCATTACTTAAGTGTCATTCTGTGGAACTTTATTTAATGGTGGTAAAACAGGACCTCACACTACTGTGACACAGTGTGACACATGAAATGGTCTCCCAGGAAGTGGAGAAAATGCCACTTGTCAAGTCAGTCAAATTGAAAACAAGCTGGAATAAGGCAGAGCTTCAATATCAACATTACTAATGAAAATGTTTCACACCGTGACATATTTTTTTCAGTTGTTTGAAGAATGAGATGTCATTTCCTAGTGTAAGATGACATAATTTTAAGATTGGCTGCCCATTGTTAAAAATGTAGGCAAATCTCAGTAAAAGTAGCTGCCTAGCTGAAGAAGCAGAATTTGACCCTAAACTTAACCCCCAAAAGTTACTTTGATTAAGTGGTTGTCAAAGTTGTCAAAGTGGGGTACCGTTGGCAGAGTTCCAGGAGGTAATCGGTGAAGTAAGAATAAGCTTAATTTTTCCATTTTATTTCACCAAAAATGATTCCAATTGATAGTTCCATGGTGTTGTAATGTATCTACTGGAGCTTTTGTTATAAGTCTGTTAAGATTTAATTCAATTTTATTTATGTAGCTCTAAATCACAACAACAGTTATCTCATTGCGCTTTTCGTAAAAGAGCAGGTCTAGACCATACTCTGTGATGTTATTTACACAAACCCAAAAATTCCCACCATGAGCAAGCACTAGGCGACAGAGGCAAGGAAAAACATCCTTTAAGAGGCAGAAACCTCGACCCTGACTCGACCGGTTGGGGGTGAGATGGAGAGAGACAGACAGACAGAGAAGTGACAGACAGAGAGAAAGAGAGAAAGAGACATGGAGAATGTCATGCATTACACATTGTTATACTGTTTTTGGGTGGGATTTAATCATTTGATGTACTGTACATGCACGACATCAGATGGGTCAGCAGCTCCTATCATGTCTTGCCTTTAAAGTATTTTTTTTTACTCACAGATTGACAAGGCCAAAGAAGAACAAATACAAACTACAACTGCAAGCAGTGAGGACGGGGTCCAACCCTCCCCGGTCGTGAGTCGCCCCTGACAACTATCTACATTTGTACGTCTACCCTAAAAGTTTGAAGTTGTTCACGTTAGTGTAATATACCATTGTAGGTGTGGCCCTAGATAGCAACCTTCAATTTTGTTTAAAATTTTAAAAAAATTGGATGACGTATGTATCGCACCCGGCGTGGCACAAAGCTTGACGCAACTGTTTGTTTTGGTTCAAGACAGACGCAGTTGTCAATTTCCCGTCCAGCGCCCACGTTGTTTAAATAGCAAATGCACTTGCATCCATGGGCGTGCTGGTCTCACAAGGAGGTGTGGCCAGGTGCATTCTGGGCGTATTGCTATCTTGGAGCAGCGGGAAGTGATTGCGCCATTGACCAACAAAAACCTGGTCTAAAGTAAATAACGCAGCATTTCATTGTTATTTTAACAGCGCATTTGTTGAAATGTGCCTAAAAAATAGTCCTTAAACCTCTTTTAGACTCTTTATATGATATTTTTATTTCTTTTTATTTAAATGCTGATATTAGCTGTTTAAATGGTCTGAATATGCTTGTTACACACACTTTTACAATGTGAAATAGTATTATGATATGATCTGCTTGCACGCTTTCACTTCACGCACAGCAGGTCTTCTCCAGAAAATCGCTCTCCTTGCTGCAAATCCTCCAGCATAACAGCAATGTGCCAAGTTACAAACACGCCTGGCTTTTAAAGGGAATGGGAGAGGACACTCTGATTGGTTGATTGCATGTTACGCCCAGAACACACCTATGATTAATGAAGACACAAAGTACAACCCTTTTGAACCACGCACCTTGTGCACAGACCCTTTTTCCGCCAAAAAACTAGCAAAAGTGGATTCTTTCACGCCTTGAACGCACCTGAACCACATCAGACACTTAGATCGTTAAAATAGGGCTCATAAACTTTTCAAATCTGTAGCGCCCTCTATTGTCCAATTTTGTTCCAGAGTGTCAAAGTGTCATGCTGACCAAGGACCTAAAGTGTTCATAGCATAGAATTTATCTTATTTAGTATATGCAAAAGTTAAGGTTTTTGCCACTAGCTACAAAAATGCATTTGGCCGTAATCTTTGCATTTCTGAACTGAGCAAAATTCTTTTAACAATATATATTTTTTGTCATCTACGTCTGGAGATGCTACAGATACAGTTTTGTGCATATTGAATAAAAAATGTTTTTGCAATTATTGCAATTTATTTAGGAAGAAAAGTGTAGATTTTTGTGGCCTATATCAGGAGATTCACCTCAGTTCAGGAAATGTGTGGATACAAGGTTTTTAAATGCAATGTAGGCTGTAGGCTTTGGTATGGGAGTTATGGAGTAATACACTTTTTTATTACAACACCCCATAATGGCAGAAGTGTTTCAGTCGTGGCTGAGGTGGGAGCCGGGTTCTTTATCAGTCTTGAACATTGCACTGCCCCATCTTGCACAGTTGATACTGCAGCGACACTTTTAGCTACATAAAAATACAATTAAAAGCAATTACAATAGATTGCCATTGCCCCTTCAGCCTTGGGCCCCTAATCAAAGTGGTAGTTGCCACAGGCTCATGATGCTGCAGGCAAGTAATACAACAGTAGATATCTATAACACAAAATAGCTGTGAGAAGATTTGATGAAGGCAATTACAGTATTGTGTGTAATTAGTTATTAAAGAAAATAATACCTTCTCCTAATGACTGCTTGAAACTATAAATTGATGTGCATGGTGTGATGTAGAGAATATTTGCAAATAAGACAATTTATAGTTAAACCAGTTAAAAGGATCAGTTAAAAGTAGTGCTGGGCAATATACTGATATTCTATTTATCGAAATAAAGGACTAGATATTGTCTTAGATTTTGCCATAGCAATGGCAACGGAGCAATCCCGGAAGTGAAACGTCATGAACATAGAAACCATAACAGGTTTTAGGAATACACTTTCAGTTCAGAGGAACATAATGAAATGCTATTAAAGTATATGTGAAACAATAAGAAATAAAGGTGGTACATGCCAATATGTCTGTCTAAATATAGATATCAGCATGGAGCTCTACCTTGGAGACACAAAGGAAACCTAAGGAATGAAATTGTATGGTATAAATGCCACTGGGACATTAGTGTGTTTGGTAAGTCACCAAAGGTCCTGCTAAAATAAGTTTGTCCTCGGATAAAAATGGATGTTTGCAAGCTAGGCTTTCTCCTCAACCCATCCAGAGCACCATTGTGACCCTCATATCTGTGAAATAGTGCCAGTCAGGCCTGGACTGGCCATCGGGTTCACCAGGAGGATTGTTGGTGGCTTGGCCAGCTGAGTGGCCCAGTGTCAGGCCAGTGTTAAAAATGCTAAATGAAAGAAGTAACTCAAATCGAAAAATAGCTATGGTGACTCCAAACTGTAGACCGTCTAATCTCTGCCTGTCATCAGACATGATTGGACAGTGCATGGCCAAGCAGTGTTTCAACAGAATCAGACAGAATGAAAGACAAAAAAGGGGGGAAAGCCTTGGAGGAAAGTGCAGCAAAATGCTGCAGAATGACAGATATACTTACGAGTCAGGTTTGGGGTTAGTGTTTGAACAAAAACAAAAAATACATGCCAGCAGCACTTCATAATATCACAACTACCCTTGCCAAATTGATTTAAAATAATTAATACATGGCTAGAGACCACCCAACCAGCCACAACGCCAAATCGTCCAGGGACGTAAAGTGGTAGGGCCTCTTCCCTACTTCCCACCCCTTCCCTTCTTTTTGATCTCAACTACACATTATTAAGTTTTGTGACTGCATCTTACACAGTTGCAATGCTATAAGGTGACAAAATCTGGCCGCAAGTGCCTCCCATGTGACCCTTGTCACACAGCGGTGAGAACTTGGGCTGTGGGTGATGATGTTTGAAGTTCATAAAATAATGTAGAGTAGTGTAGTGGTTTAGTCTAGTAGTGTAGACTACTTTTTTTTCAACGGTTTATTTAAAACAATTATACAAATAGACGGAATTAGAAAATAAAGGCCTGCCTCTAAGAAAAGCCTGCTTCAAATAAAAGCCGGTTAAGTTCTGCGGTTCAGGTAAATAAAGGCCCCAGCTTTTATTTGAGGAATTACAGTATGTATGAAGCGTAATAACAGCTGGAAGCCATAGGTACATCGGCTTGTGAATGTGTGTGTGTGTGTGTGTGTGTGTGTGTGTGTGTGTGTGTGTGTGTGTGTGTGTGTGCATGCTTGAGGGTGCGTGCGTGTGTCTGGGTAGCATATATCTTTAGATGTCAACTGAGAATGGAGTGATTAGCACAACAATGATTCCCCACCCTTATGATCTCATCTCACACACACACACACACACACACACACACACACACACACACACACACACACACACACACACACAGTGACCTCTATTAGAGTGAATACAGCTCAGAACAGTATGGGGAAGGCTAAAAAGTCAGTAATGTATCTGTGTTGCATTTCTACGTGTATGTGAGGTTGTGACGCTCATTATTTATGTTTTTCATTTTTTTAAGTACGATGCTGCATTGTTTAAAATTGTATCCCATGATATTTGTAAAAGACAATAATGTAGACTGAATCAAAGTGTGTGATCAAAAAGGTTTTATATGAGTCTATTTGTGGATCAATAGTATAAATGTGTTTTGGGAATATTTTACTCACCATAAGTATGTGATTATAAATACCAAAACTGGACTAGAAGTAATTCATGTTTAATTTAACAATGGTACATAATGTTCGTTTCATATTATGTATGAAGCGTAATAACAGCTGGAAGCCATAGGTTCGTCCGGCTTGTGAGTGTGTGTGTGTGTGTGTGTGTGTAGCATATTTCTTCAGATGTTAGCTGAAAATGGAGTGATTAGCACAACAAAGATTTCCCACCCTTATGATCTCATCACTCACTCGCACACGCACACACACACACTAACACACACACAGTAACCTCTATTAGAGCAAATACAGCTTAGAACAGTATGGGGAAGGGTAAAACGTATTCTATGTAACTGTGCTGCATTTCTACGTGTATGTAAGGTTGTGATGCTCATTATTTATGTTTTTCTATTTTATGTACGATGCCACATTGTTTAAAATTGTTTGTATCACATTATATCTGTGAAAACGTGGAAATAAAGTTAAACAGAAGGAACGATTAAAAAGAAATTCTAATTTAATACCATCCACTTTCCCTCTTTCCTCAGCTAGATCACCAATGTTGTGTCCTTGCCATTACTTGCAGCCTTTCCTGGGTCCCTGTGCATGTTTCCATTTATGTCTACATGTTATATGTTCCTGGCTTAATTTGACACAATACAAGTTTTTTAATAACCTCTTTTAAACCCTGTCATTCAGCCACCTTTGCCAATTGTCCTCTTCCCTGTTATCCATACATGAATCATGGCCCTTTATTTATTCTATGAACAACAAAGACCTGAATGTATTCTTGGTTTGGTTTTATAATAAAATGGAGGATGCACACATAAGAGTATGCTGACAGTCTGGTATAATTACAGTATATAGGCCGGTAACCTAACAGGAAAATCCACATTTGTATACTTAAGCAACTTTTTCCGGTTTCCTCTTACTGTAATGCCAGCCAGAGTATGATTAGAGTGCATAAGTGCTTAGAACATTATGATGCCCATTCTCATGCTCAAATACGTCTCATAAGTTTTTGCAGCAGTTTCTGGGTTAATACTATTTGTTACACAGATTTAGTGCAACATTTAACTATTTATGACCACTCGAGAATTGATATAAATGGTCAAAAATCCCTCCAAAATACCACACAACAATACTTTGAGGAACAACATAGAAAAATGCATTCTGTGATTTGATTCAGACATTTTGCAATTGGATGGCGAGCACTTCTATTCCGCAGACTGCTTAGGAACTCCCTTATTGTCAATACAACTAGGAAAGCCATACATTCTCTGTACACCCCAGGTCTCTAGTTTGCGGTTTTTAAAGTTTCATGAGGACTTGATTATCCTCAAGACACTCAGATCAAGCTTCCAAAAATGGTCTCACTACAGTGAAATGACTATGTTGGGGACTAACATATTCGCAAATGAATACAAGTTGGATGATTGAATCTACAAGAGTCTCAGCTTTCCAGTCAAACTCGATGTATGCAACTCAAACTCTGGTAGTATGCAGACTGCATAAGAATAACTGCATTGTTTGGATTAGCATAAAGTGGGCCTGTCTGTAAAGCGTGACTGGTGCGTACCCATACCATCCATTTTACACATGTCTTGATCTTTGAAAATGGCCATACCAGTTTTTCCCCTCACCAAACTTTTGCCAGACTCTGGAACATTATCATGCCCCTTTGCCGACACTCACGCATGCCAGGGTTGGTACCAATGGGTCCCTTTAGTCGTCTGGTTTCATATGATACCAATATCTTCATTCTAGCACTAATAGAACCGGCTACAGCCTCGGAAAGATAGTAATATCAGACGAGATCGCCAGCATTCCCGCGGGTCTCTAAAGGGGCTTTCACATGCCTCCAGTTATTTCAATGAGTGGATGGCAACAGAGGGGAATCGGTTTGATAATGGCTGTAGGGTTATGAAGTGATTGTCCCCATGTGAGTGCACATTTTTAATATCTTGTTTAACACTAACTTACATGAGTCATTCATGTAACCCGACAATGTAGTTTGTCCTTGAACTATTTACAGTTTATGCAGTAAACAATATTTTATTAGGGAATGAAGGAAAACCAAGCCACAGTTAAATATGTCTCTACTCAAGCATGACAGAACAGAACTTTGGACTCAAGATAAAAGACGCAGCCTGTTTTAGTAACTGCTAGTCTATATCCACGACGATCTACTTCCAGTATTGCCCTGTTCTGCCGGATTTCAGTTATTTAGGCCGGATATCCGTTGCCTTGCGCTTCCTTTGTGTTGGCGTTCTAAACTTTAAACTGAGGACTATTGTTAACTGCTCCTCAGATCTCTACAGGGTAAATCCAGACAGCTAGCTAGACTGTCCTATTGGAGTTTTCTGTTGAAGACTTAAACCACCTAAACAAGTTTCTTCCCAAGACTGTTTTGCAGAGGCATAGAAAACTAGCTCTTAGATTGAAAACTAAGTGACTGCCAACTTAGATCTCTCTTCCTCTCTCGTTGTGACACATCAAGAACACCTTTTTTTTTTAAATTATTTTTTGGGAATTTGTAGGCGGGGGGTGACATGCAGCAAATGGCCGCAGGTCAGAGTCAAACACGGGGCCCGCTGCATCCAGGAGTAAACCTCTATATATGGGCTCCCACACTGTTGTTGGACTTCTGTGCTAGTCATGGATTGTCCATAACAAACACCATGTTCGAACATAGGGATGCTCATAAGTGTACTTGGTACCAGAGCACCCTAGGCGAAAGGTCAATGATCGATTTTATAATGTTTTCATCTGATCTGAGGCCGTATGTTTTGGACACTTGGGTGAAGAGAGGGGCGTAGCTGTCAACTGATCACCATCTGGTGGTGAGTTTGGTCAGGGGATGTGGGAGGACTCTGGACAGACCTGGTAAGCCCAAACGCATAGTGCGGGTAAATTGGGAACGTCTGGAGGAGGCCCCTGTCCGACGGACTTTCAACTCACACCTCTGGCGGAGTTTTTCGTGCATCCCTGTGGAGGCTGGGGGCATTGAACCTGAGTGGACAATGTTCAAAGTTTCCATTGCTGAAGCTGCGGCGGCGAGCTGTGGTCTTAGGTGACTCAAGGAGCGTTAACCCATGAACACCCTGGTGGACACCGGTGGTCAGGGAAGCCGTCCGACTGAAGAAGGAGTCTTTCCGGGTTATGTTATCCCGGAGGACTCCGGAGGCAGTTGCAAGGTACCGACGGGCCCGAATGGCTGCAGCCTCTGCCGTGACAGAGGCAAAGCAGCGGGTGTGAGAGAAGTTCAGAGAAGACATGGAGAAGGACTTTTGGTCGGAACCAAGGTGCTTCTGGAAAACCGTTCGCCACCTTAGGAGGGGGAAGCGAGGAATCATCCAAGCTGTGTACAGTAAGGATGGGATGTTGTTGACCTCAACTGGGGAGGTAATAGGGTGGTGCAAGGAGCACTTTGAGGAACTCCTAAATCCAGCTGACACGTTCTCTGTGGTGTGGCAGAGCTAGAGGATGATGGGGGATTGTCGTCAATTTCCCTGAGGTAGTCAAACAAAGCCCCTGGGATTGATGAGATCCGCCCAAAAATGCTGAAAGCTCTGGGTGTGGAGGGGCTGTCTTGGTTGACACGCCTCTTTAACATTGCGTGGAAGTCTGGGAAAGTGCCTAAGGAGTGGCAGACTGGGGGGGTGGTTCTCCTTCAAAAAGGGGGACCAGAGGGTGTGTGCCAATTACAGGGCTATTACACTTCTCAGCCTCCCTGGTAAAGTCTACTCCAAGGTGCTGGAAAGGAGGGTTCGGCCGATAGACGAACCTCGGATTGAAGAGGAACAATGCAGATGCCGTCCTGGTTGTGCAACAACAGATCAGATCTTCACTCTTGCAACGATCTTGGAGGGAGCCTGGGAGTATGTCCAACCAGTCTACATGTGTTTTGTGGATCTGGAGAAGGTGTATGCCCGGGTCCCCCGGGAGAAACTGTGGAACGTGCTGCGGGAGTATGGGGTGAGGGGGTCCCTTCTTAGGGCCATCCAATCTCTGTATGACCAAAGCGAGAGCTGTGTCCGGGTTCTCGGCAGTAAGTCTGACTCATTCCAGGTGAGGGTTGGCCTCTGCCAGGGCTACGCTTTGTCACCAATCCTGTTTAAAATATTTATGGACAGGATATTGAGGCGTAGTCGAGGCGGGGAGGGGTTGCAGTTCGGTGGGCTCAAGATCTCATCGCTGCTTTTTGGAGATGATGTGGTCCTGATGGCATGATCGGTCTGTGAGCTTCAGCACTCACTGGATCGGTTGGCAACCGAGTGTGTAGCGGATGGGATGAGGATCAGCACCTCTAAATCTGAGGCCATGGTTCTCAGCAGGAAACCGATGAAGTGCTTTCTTCAGGTAGGGAGTGAGTCCTTACCCCAAGTGAAGGAGTTTAAATACCTTGGGGTCTTGTTCGTGAGTGAGGGGACCATAGAGTGTGAGATTGGTCGGAGAATCTGAGCAGCAAATGCGTTATTACATTCCGTTTATCGCACCATTGTGACGAAAAAGGAGCTAAGCCAGAAGGCAAAGTCTGTCTACCTTGTCGTGTGGAACTTTTTCTCCTTTCTCTTGTCTCCTGCATGCTGCTTTCCTGGAACATTCATTCAGTGGTCTGCCTAGATGTTCTAACTGTGGAAGACGTAGAAGATATTTGGATAATTGGAATTGTGTTGGTGGTTGGTGGTTGGTGATCATTGGACTTGGAGTCTCCCTGACCTATTGGAAAATTGGTAAGACAGCCGCCAGCAAATTTACCCACAAGCTGTCTGGGGAACTTAAGGAGTGCTTACATGGAGTGATGGAGAGGATGAAGGTTTTACATCTGAGGGCTGACCAGACCAGTGAACTGTCTCGTAACATCTCAGACCGGTCTGAGGAAGCGCAGAGTGGGATTGATATCATCAGGGCTCAGTCGGTTGAGTTGCTTCGTGTAACCACCGGCCTGGCAGAAAAGGTGGACGGATTGGCTAAATCACTTAATGAACTGGACTCTCGAATGACGCTGAGGTCGTTAGCAATTGGTGACGAACATTGATTTGATCAAATTCCATCGAGTCAACCTAAATTGGACTGAAATTGTCAACTATCCGCCCTCCCCCCCCACCCTACACCCAAGTGGGAAATCAACTTGCAGCTGGGACTCTATCTTCCTACGCACTGGCTTATGTCCTTCAAGGCCACGCTGAAATAAACTGAGCTTTAATCAACATAGACAGTCTGACATTTCACAGTCACACACACAACTCATTATCTCACACGCTCACCGTACACTCCCCGCCCGATCCTGCACCACATCCGTCTGACTGCCTCGGTTTCTTGTGTCCTCCCACCCTCACAAACTACCTCAAAAAATTCCTTCATGTCACCACATGTGTTTTGTCTTGTGCATTATGTTGTGTTGTAATGTTATGTATACTATGTTGCTGTCTGCATTTTTTCTTTTTCGAGAAAGCGTGTGGTGGCGCTGTTCCATAGCTGCCGCCCGGAAAGGGAAGTTTGGGGTCCCCTGCTGGAGCTGCTGCTCCCGCAACCCGATACCGGATAAGCGGATGAAGATGGATGGATGGATGGACACAGACCTTCACTTCCTGATTGGGGCTCATCAGTGATCAGCCTTGACTAACTCCCATACTTTTCGCCTTTTTGGTACACAGCGGGACTTCTTTTGGGTGAAATCTTTTGGCTCCTCCCTGTCTTTCATTGGAGTCAAATGTGCAACAGTTGGGCATTTTTTTCAGTGATATATGTCATTTTTTAAATAATTTATTACATTTTTTTACTATTATGTCAATGGGAATCAGATGAATGTTGGTAACCAACATGGAGTCCTCGTTAACAGTTTGAAGTGTGAATTAGGCTGCTAAACCTCTTAAAAAATTCCCAACAATTGACAAATAATGCATAACTTGTAAGTGCATTTGCTGCAGGGATCACAGCAGCAAATGCACCAGCTTCACCGATACCAGATCTCACTCCAAACTATTGAACTGAAAAGTTGGCAGCCCTGCTGATAAAAAACAAACAAAACAAAAACTGGCAGGAAGAGGGCGGATGATGAAAGTGATTTTTTTTTTACTATATATTAGTGGGACACACAAGCACATTTGTGTAACTGCACTTCTAAGGGCCCTCTATTGACGGCATCCTTCCTTAACCCAGTTGGAGTTGGATTAGGGGGAATGAATTATCACTCACTACTGCTTTAGAGAGAACCAATCAAATCACCTTGTTCCCTTCTCTTTAAAAGAATGCACTCTCTGCCACGGTGCTCTGATAATTTGGTGGCAGAATAGAAGCGTTCTCTTTCACTAACAAAGCTTCTCCCCTGAGGAAACGGATGCCCATGTGCACAGAATAAGCAAATACACGGCACCTTCCATTAAATTAGCTCAGGGGGAGATAACACATTTGGTTAATTTGTTTTGCTCGGTCCTATAAGAACAGTTGCACAGAATAGGAGATGGCTTAATGATATTAGATGGTTCAATGATATTAGATAAAAAGCAAAGAAAGAATTGGAGGCAAACTGCGGGGACATTTTGGTTCCAGGAGGGGGGCCTTCCAGCAGCCACTCCCTCACATCTGTAGAGGATACAGCCTGTCTCCACAATCTCTACTCAATGTATTTTGGTGCTGATAGTCTCCCATCCAAAACAGCATTCCTGGATACAAGAAAAATGTGCTCTGGTTTATTGGCATTTCTTTAAACCAGTCACAATCATCTTGGGCTGGGCTAAGTGCCGGACGGAGCCACGGTGCTGCTGCAAAATAGCCTCAAGGAGGAACTTGTTTTGGTGGAACATGTGTACGTTCAAAGGTTGTTTTAGTGCAACAGAAAACTCAGATTGGACAGATCGTCTAGCTAGCTGTCTGTATTTACACCTCCAGAGATCTGAGGAGCAGTTAACCAGAGTCCTCAGAAATCCACCGGAGATTAAAATGCAAACACGAACACAAAGAAAGTGGAAGGTTACGTACATCCGGCCAAAATGAAAGACATCCGGCAAATTTCCGACGGCACCTGAGCATTCCTAGAAGTGGAAGTCGTGGAAATACACTGTGGTGCTAATGGATTTATTTATTGTTGCATCTTATTTTTCCTGGTCAGGGTTGAGAAATGGGCCAAGGAGTCAGCAACAAAGGCTTGCAGGTGAGCAACACACAACCATAAATTGTTGTCTTCCTTGACAATTCATTTCATTGACGGTTGAGCGACATATTTTCTTTAGAAACTCTGAAGGCTACAATCTAATAGACTGTCAATCCCAAGTGTCAGAATGATGCGGATGAATTGGTTTTCATCATCTGCCAACAAACAAACATTGTACATCTAAACCTAAGCAGCATTTAAAAACAGCAGAATGGATAGGACCAGCTGAGTTTGAGAAGTTATTATCATCTTTATCACATAATGCAATTTGCTTGACAAGGTGTAATTGATCTATCTATATGGTATACCCTATTCAGACTGACACAACAATGTGGGTCATATCCATGTCAATGCTCTATATAATTGGATAAAAGGCCACCAGCCAACCCCTCCTTTTTCCCAGGGTTTTCTTTGGGACATGGGTTACGATCTGTCCATCTTTGGTGAACTGGTGTTTCCAGTAGGCATGGTAATTAATTTCATGGTACCATGAAATTAACATTTAACATTTAAAAAACAACAAATTAGAGAGGTTCCATTCCCACTGCAAGCCATTTCAGATTTATTACATCTCAGCTGCGTCTCACAAGGGAATGCATGACCTGACGCATTTATTTATGCTTCATTTTTTTGACAATTTAAGCATAAACGCCCAATAAAATTACATTGCTATACAAAACTATACATTGCTACAATTTACTACATATAGGGTTTTATTATTTTATCATTTTAATTATTAAACTTGTATCATATGATCTATATTTCTTTGCTATCGGACCATGTTCTATTTTTTTTCTAATGGCATGGTTTAGGGCAGAAATGCACCAGATACTATATTGAGTACTGCAGGTGGTGGAGTACCAATGAGAAAAGAGTTCATGGGTTTTGAGGACCGTGTTCTCATTAAATGCATTTCGTATGAAAGTCATGAAAAATGATTCACAGTTTGGTCAACATAAACTTTTTTTTCTCTGACTGTGTGACGAGTTTTAAAAATATGACTTTAGTTTGGACCAATGCATGTTAGCAGTCTGAAAAAAACTGTGAGATCATTTATGGTCAATAAAGGATAATTCACAATACTCTCTAGGTCACACAAATGTGTGTGAGTGAATACAAGGAGCCAACTGTACAGTAATTTAGATGTACAGATGATTCTTATATACAGTGTAACAGACATACTGTGTGTGTGTGTGTGTGTGTGTGTGTGTGTGTGTGTGTGTGGAGGGGGGGGTATGGGATTGTGTGTGTGTGAGTGAAAGAGAGAGTATGAGAGAACAAAGACAACAGCCGTACACCCCATTTCACAAATCCCTCGTATGATTGGCTGCTGTGTATCTAAGAGGTGGGGGAGAGAGTCTTCCCAAAAAACAACCAACCACTGCACTGCACAAAGAATCCCATTGGCTCTCCTAACAAGTAATTGACCAATTGAACTGCCCTGCCCAAATATGGATGTGTGGTAACCTGGTCACCATCATTGGGAACCAAAGGGTCGCGGTTCAAGTCCCCGTGAGGACCAATGTATGGAGTGTGGATTGGTAGCTGGAGAGATGCCAGTTCACTTCTTGAGCAAGGCACAATACCCCCCTCCCCATCCGCTCAGGGCACTTGCAACCCACTCACTCTGACAGCTCTCCATTTGAGCATGAATAGGTCCTGAACATGTGTGTGTACTTCAGGCGTGTGTGACGTGATTCCAACAAAGCCAGAGTGTAAATTGCAATTTCCCCACTGGGGATCAGTAAGCAGGGCGCGGGGGGCTCTTCTTTGAATTGTTGAAACTCTTGGCTGCATCTCTTTTTTCCTTTCCTTCTTAGAGGAAGTAAAGATAAAGCATGCATAATAAGGAAATCATCATTTCAAAACTCGGTTTTGAGCCCAGTGCAGTGAACAGGGCAACATTCAATACATCAATATGCCAATTATCCAACTGTAGAGGAACAGCATATATACTGATGCTACTATCGTTTAAAGGTCAAGCCATTTCTTTCCAATAGTATCACAGGTTTAAGTTGTCTGCTTGTAATAACAACAATTGAATGTGTTAAATACTGTGTGCATGTGTGAGTTTTCCAGTGGCTTTTTATCTGTCATTCCCTTAATTCCCTGTTTATAAGTGAATTGAAGTCAATGGGAGGATTCAGTGAGGGAGTATGATCCTTTCTTAAAAAATGACTTTCATCCTTTGGGCCCTGAAAACTAGAGTCAGACCGATAAAGGATCGACAAAAATATTTGGTGATTTAAAAATCCGATATTTTGATGTATCAGCCGATATATTGTATATTAAAAAAGAAAATCCAGAAACATGTAACGAAACATACACAGCTGAACGTTTGTTATTTGTAGTTATTTATGAGTCCTCACTAAAATAAGATCATGCAGTTTAAAACTAAACAAGTACAGAACATCAAAATATATTACTTTTCTGATAAATAAAATGTATGAAAATACACATTTAAGATATGAAATTTAAATTGTCCTTTGAACAAAAAAAAGTGTTGCCCACAGGGACGTTGTAGAGCGCCCTCTGGAGGACAAACTACGCCAACGCTCATAACATGGTTGAAGGGTGTTTTTTTTTTTTTATTATTCATTTATCAGAATCATTCATGTGTCATAAAGTATTCTGATAAATTAATATTTAAAAAAAGGAAAAAAAAATGATATTCATTTTTGGTTAACCCTTGTGTTGTCTTCCCGTCGACCATGCAGCGTTTGGTTTTTCTGGGTTAAAATTTAAAAATAAAACCTAAGGACACTTTTACCGCTTTCCCTGGTGTGTTTGTCACTTTTCCCAAAGTTCTTTGTCACTTTTTATGATGTTTTGGTTGATTATTTTTTGCCCTTTTTGGGAAAATTTTGTTGTTTTTTCCGACATTTTTGTCTCTTTTCTCAACGTTCTTTTATAAAAAAAAGAATTCTTTAAATGCCATAAAATGTATTATATAAATATAACTCGTGAAGAACATTGTGCGGAACCATTCACGTTATTTTTTTTCAAATTGTTTTCAATTTGTTTGAAAGAAAGCCACATTTCTGATATAGAAAGGTTAAGTCATTGTTACATCAGTACATTAGTCCAACAAAGGTCTCTTTGTTCTGGTACACGCGGAAAAACAAAAAGGTCTCATTTGGATCAGAGCTTATATACACACACTAGTGTCTATAGGAATGGAATCAGTGACAACCCATGAGTGTCATGATGCTATCTGTGCTGTCAGGAACAAGACTTTACAAAATACATTTTCAGTGAGAAAAACGATTATACAAGCAGCTCACACCGACCAATAATTACCTCACGTGTCTTTTTGGCAGTTTTTTTAAATCATCCTATATGTACTCTAAATATGAGGATGTGTTTGTTAAAACTGAGGCAAAGCGGACACCTCAAATCATCCAATGATGACACCACAAGTAGATTAAAGTTATTCTGATGACATCCAGTAATAATAATAATAATAATAATAATAATACATTTTATATGTAATGCCCTTTACATTTAAACAAATCTCAAAGTGCTAATGCTAGGTTATGCAGTAAGTTTTGCAGTACATTTTGCCTGTAGGAAAAATGAGACCAAAGGCTGATTCATGTTCTGCGGAGGCTCCACGCAGAGCTTTCTCCGTAGCCTACTGAAGTGGCCTGATGCTTATACATCTCTCTTTAAGAGAACAGCATTGTCATCATAAGTCTCACAGAAAAATAAAGTGTGCACAGTGCGTACAGGATTACAGCTGCCGGCGCCACTGGTTGCATCAGTGTGTGTGGTGCTTAGCTCCAGATTCTGGAGAAGCACTCTGCTGTTACAGCGTCCAGCCGCCCGAAACCCTGTACAGGACCAGTAGGTCTAGGAAACGTCTGAATGGGTATCAAGGCAGAGCTGAGATCTGGGAGTGTAGCACCTCTGCTATAGATGTTTTTATTTTGGCTTCATTGAACCATGGCCTGTAGCATGCACGCGCTGGAGCTTTTCACAGTTGAGTGTGATGCGGTCTGAAGGCTGACGTATGGCTGCCTCTATGATGTGTGTTGCTCACTCCAAGTGGATAAGTTGAAGTGTCTCAGAGTCATAAATGTGAGCAACTGCTGATGAGAAGCACTGACAGCAGTAATGCAGGCTTTTCAATTAGACCGTTGGTGGTGATAAAAAACCTAAAATCTCCACATTTTTGTCTTTTAAATATTTTTCCATGAATCAATGATACTAGTCCTCCTTTACGTCTGTCTCTGGGTATTACAAGTATTTAAACAGTGATAAGGTGCTTTAGTTAGTTAATTGGTGTCAACATATACAAATACTACAGACTAATTAGACACAATCTATAAAAGATTTAATGGAGAGATGCAAAAAACCCTCAGAGGGGTTTAATCTGGGCCCTCTTCAATGCATACTCCAATTAAAATAGAAAGACTTGTCTGACTTTGTCTGTGAAAAATAGCTATATAATGTTTTCAAATTATTCTTGTTTGATTTTGTGAAAAGCAACAGTGTTGGATTTAAGGCAGCAAGGAGTCTGATCTCAATGCTGACGTGAAACACAGCACTCATATTGCAGATGATGATTTGCACATCATACAGACAGAAAACATAGTCAAGGTACTGCGGCAATACTGAAAAAAATGGACTTAAAACAATAAAAGAAAATAGATGTATGAAAAGAAAATACTACAGGAATTTTCCCCCTCTAGGGGATTTAATGGGCATGCTTCAACTGATGAAACATTTAAAGGGGAATGGTTTAATCTATTGCACTTTGAGAGCAAAAAGAAGATGCTAGATCAAGGATGTCAAACATAAGTCCTGTGGGCCAGATCCGGCCCGCCAAAGGGTCCAATCAGGCCAACTGGATGATTTTGTAAAGTGTGAAAATTGCAGAGAAGTAATTAATTCCACTTCCAAATTTACCACTTTAATCTCAGAGAATATCCCAGGTTTTTTTCCATAAATTTACGACTTTAATCTTAGAAATTCACAGTTTTTTCTGCGAATATTACCCCTCTCTGCCGGGTCTGTACCATTCTTTTTTTTTTCTACCATGGCCTCAGAAAGCAAATTGCGTTTGCCAACATTGAGCTGCTGAGAAACTCTGTGGCAGGTAACGTTTCTAATCTTTATGGAGAGGTTTACTGGTCTGGCCCACTCAAATTAGGAGGCTGATGCCTATGAACTAAAATGAGTTTGACACCTCTGTGCCAGATGTATGAGTAACGTTATTTTTTTATTAGTATTTTTGTCTTGATTCTTATCTTACTTTCCTTTTTATTTCTGAATCAATGATTTCTTTTACTTTGCCTGTAACAAGTCAATTTCCCCGTTGTGGGATCATGAGTTCTTATCTTATCCCCCAGAGCCTTCCCAAGCCGACCGAGAGAGCACCTCCAGCCGGGGAGGCTGGGAAATATTACAGCTGACACGCCAAACCAGCGATGACGCAAATCAAGATGCTGCTGTTGTGTGGGCCTACAGAGAACACAATGGGTGTTGTGATATAATATACCATATATTTATAGTTATAATATATAACTGTTTCATGTTGACTTAGTCATACATCGCATACAGTAGGGCTGTGCAATTAATCAAAATTTGAAACGTGATCAAGATTTTGGCTCCTAATGATTGAGAAAAATGATTATTTTGCACATTGTGTTTTGCGAGTGAACTCTTATTTTGTCTTGTATTCTGAATGGAAAATGTATTATTCAGATGAGAGAAATATTAAGGGAAATGTCACAGATCTGATCTGTTTAAAGGTCCCAGAAATGGTCCTTTTTGAATACTTTTATATAGACCTTAGTGGTCCCCTAATACTGTATCTGAAGTCTCTTTTATATAGACCTTAGTGGTCCCCTAATACTGTATCTGAAGTCTCTTTTATATAGACCTTAATGGTCCCCTAATACTGTATCTGAAGTCTCTTTTATATAGACCTTAGTGGTCCCCTAATACTGTATCTGAAGTCTCTTTCCCAAAATTCAGCCTTGGTGCAGAAGTACAGCCACTAGAGCCAGTCCCACAATGAGCTTTCCTTAGTATGTGCCATTTTTGTGTCTGTAGCTATTGAGGAGGAGAGATGGGGGGCAAGGTGGAGGCTGGGGGTGTGGCCTTGACCAACTGGCATGCTTCATTCGTTTGAAAGCCATGATGTCTCTCTCTCATGGGCAGGCCAAATTCTCTGGGTGGGCAAAGCAGAGAAAGGGGAGGTAACATTGCTCCTTATTACATCATAAGGGGAAGATTCCAGATCAGCTCATCTGAGCTTTCATTTTCTCAAAGGCAGAGCAGGATACCCAGGGCTCGGTTTACACCTATCACCATTTCTAGACACTGGGGGACCATAGACAGGCTGGGGGAATGCATATTAATGTTAAAAAAATAATGAAGTGATATTTTATGTTTTTAATAACAATAATTGCAACATCTTTCCAAAAGTCAATGAGTAATTGTGTTTTTTTTTCATAATCGAGCAGCCCTAACAGGCAATGCAAGTGTATGGTAAGACTCGCTGTAAAGTAAGTGGCCATCTAAACATCAGGGTTTTACCTATCCAGTGGCACCAAAGTGATATTGGTTGTACTACATAAACTCTGACTGTCAAACACGATATATCACCAGTAACTAATCAACGTCAAACATGGTGCTAAAAAAAAGTAAAGTTAGCAGAATAGGCTGCATAAAAACCAAAAAACCCTAATTAGGAAAAACTGAACCAAAATTGAACCAAAATCATTCCTACTTAGCATGAGAAAAGGCACTTGATAGCACCATGATGTGGTTCCCTGATGCTAATCACCTGTGATAGTGTGAGGCGGCGTCCTTTAAGTTGCAGTGTAGACGGCTGCTGCGAGCTCACGACTGGTGACAGCGTTAATCAGTCAACCAGTAGGCATGACAGCCTTAATCAAGGCAATGAGCGGATGGCAGGATTGCGCGCTGGCTGAAAAAAAAAATCAACATCTAGTCCATTTGTACGTCTCAATTGCTGACTGTGATCCATATAAATAACTTGCATGGCCCATTACACTCATCCCACACTGACAGAAACACACTATGTTACACGAGCGCACATACAGGCGCTCTGAGAGCGGCTCACTCCGACGACTCTCAGAGTTGTCAGAGAGAATTACCTGCGTGTCAAAATGGAACTGATAAATTGCCAAGAGAGCACAGCAAATTGACTCGCCCTGTTGTTGTAGTGCAGCGAGGGCAGACAGATAAACTCACTCTTAAACACACAAACACACACACACACATATAGACAAACACAGAAACACAGATACACACACATGGACACACACACAGAAACACACATACAAACACAGACACACATACACACAAACAGACTCACACACACACAGACACACAGAAACACAGATACACACACAGACCCACACACACAAACACACACACACGGCGTAGGTTTTGTTTCAACATTGGAGGCCACATTGGTGGGGGCTTCTGGGCCCTCTATGTTTTTGCGTCAAACACTTCATTTCCAGTATTCTGGTGAGTTTGCCTGCATCATCAATTCATTCAATTATTATATTATTATATGTAGAAAACAGATGTGCGCTGTGAGTTTAAGAAGGTATGTTCCACTTTGGGGCTGTATGAAATCATATGGAAAGATTAGTTTACAGGTAAAAAGAATATATACATGTTTGAGCCCACTGAATGGATGTTTTTATCAGTAGATGACAGGATTCGAAAACAAACAGTTATCACGAAATATGCTTCCCATTGAAATACATTAGCTTAAAATTCATGCTCACCAAAAAAGCGACATGAACATATCCTTGTACATAAATCAGTAGATTTAATAAGGTGACCATTTCATGAACTGCCATGAGACTGGGTTGCACACACACACACAAACACACACACACACACACACACACACACACACACACACACAAAAACACTTCAGTCTCTGTTTTTCCCAGTATCCATCTAGTCCAGCTTCAGCTGGACTACACTAATTGAACATGAATGTAATATTTATTTTAATATTATTTATATTATTTAAACACAGCAATAAAGATATCTTTGTGCGTCTTAAACTAACATTAATAATTTCCACCGTTTGAAAAGACAAAGCACACTGATGGAGGCCACTTAAAGGTCACTAAACACATAATTGTGTTGCAAGCAGGGGAGGAACGTCACGTTGTTGGCTCTCTATCTGAAACTGTGGCCTCTGCCTGTCTGGTCTTCTCTCTCCCTGCCCTGCCTCGCTGCACTCTCCTGGCCGTCCCAGCACTGTAATGTCTGTACACGTAACTGATTTCTCAACAGTAATGTACCAACACGTGTGTGTCATGGTTGTCGTTTTCAATTGTGGTTTTTCCCATTTTATTTCAAGTCCTGCCCCGTGTGTTGCTCTTTCCCTGTTAAGTTTTACCCGTGTTCTTTCTTCATTCTTGGTTTGTCTTTTCTAATTCCATCTTATTTGTTTTCATGCTTCAGTTTCCTGTTTTACTTTGTAGTCTCTGTTTCTCCTCTGTCATGTCATTTGTTTCACTTCCTGCCTTGTTTTTTCAACTTTTGTGATTTGTTCGTTACCTTGTGTATTTAGTTCTTTCTTTGTCTGTTGTCCGTTCGTTGTCATTACGTCTTTCCCTGCACCGATCCCTGAGTGATTTCCTGCATCTCTCTGTGGAGTTTTGGAGATTCCTTTTGCCCGTTTTTGACCTGCTTGCTTCAGGACACGTTTTGTCGAAGCCGTTTGTATTTAATAACCTTTCAGAACCATAAACCTTGACAGTGTGGTGACGATAAAAACACAAGCGTGAACAAGCTCTTGTTTGGAAGTTTTCTGACCGGATTGGGAAAAGTACAGTAATCAAAGAAGCACCAAAAGCCCCCTGATTCACCATCATCGAACAATGGGACCTCTGATTAATCACTTTGGTTTTACTTGTTCATTTTAGTCCCTTTAAATTACAAATAAATGATTGTTTTGCCCTCAAAACAGTGCTGTATGTCAAGAGCCCTAACATTACTTGCTAGTTATGATAACTTAATTATGGTACTTGTTAATTATGATTCATCCTAGTAGGGTTTCCTGCACAACTTTTATATTTTTTCAAAGTCAGAAATGGGGTTTTGGAAACTCTGCATGTTGTTAACTAAATAGTTAAGAAAAAAACTAATTTAATAACTGTACGGTTTTGGAAGCAAATGTACAATGCATATGACATATATAGCCACTCAAATATTACGTACAATGATGAAACAATACAGGGAAGAAAGGAAGACAGCAGGGAACATCAATCATTGTTTTCTCGTTATGCTGCTATTGTAAATTGGAAGCTATCCTCTACATGTTATATGTACAGTATATATATATGTTATGTTACATATATAATGTTGTGCATTTCTTAATGAACTCAATCTAGAAATAGCATCAATAAAAAGAGTATTGAAGCACATTGCATAATTTCTGATTGTTTACTGTAGTCACTAGTTGTGTCCAAATTTATGGAACTTTTGAAATGTTGCGAAAAAAGAAATGAATGTGAATTAGTCTGTTTAGTGTTTCCATCAACTGGTCTGGATCAGATAAATTTGGTTCCATTGAGCAAGTTTTAATTGTTTTTTCATGTCTGCAAGAATGGGCCACGGGGGCGGCTGTGGCTCAGTGGTAGAGCGGTTGCCTGCCAATTGGAAGGTTGGTGGTTCAATCCCTGGCCCTGCAGTCCCATGTCGAAGTGTCCTTGGGCAAGACACTGAACCCCGAGTTGCCCCCAATGCTGCTCATCGGAGTGTGAATGTGTGTGCATGTTTATCTGATGAGCAGGTGGCAGGAGGCAGTCTCGGCCACAGTGTATGAATGTGTGTGAATGGTGAATGTATCCTGTATGATGTAAAAAGCGCTTTGAGTAGTCGTTAAGACTAGAAAAGTGCTATATAAATACAGCACATTTACATTTACATGTCCCCGTCTCTATGTGGTACACCTGCGTCTCATCAGTAATCTCTCAAGGATTAGGACAACTGCACCAACTCCAGCACCCAGAACAAATGGCTCTCTTCAATGTGAGATCACTTTCGAGTAAGACTTTTATCTTAAATGATTTTATCTTGTCTGCAAATCTAGATTTTATGTTTTTAACTGAATCCTGGTTGCAAATGAATGAATATAGCCAGCTATCTGAACTGTGTCCACCTCAATATGATTGTTTTAGTCAACCGAGGTTCAGTGGTCGTGGTGGTGGGTTAGTGAGCGTGTATAGGAAAAATTTAAAATGTCATCAAGTACGCTGTGATGAATTTAACTCCTTTGAAGTTCTCACTCTTAAAGTTGGAGGGTTGCAACCTATCTTATTTGTTATAATTTATCGCCCCCCAAAACCGCCTGGAATATTTTTATCAGAACTTTCTGACTTTTTATCTACTCTGGTTTTAAAATATGACAGAATTGTTCTTTGTGGCGATTTTAATATTCACGTTGATGACCCCAACAATGTTAATGCCACTAACTTTTTAAATATGGCCATTTCTTTTAACTTCACACAACATGTCAAAGGGCAAACACATAACCGAGGTCATGCACTGGACTTGATCTTTACCCTGGGTGTCAGCATTTCCTCTGTGGAATTAGTGGACATGACCATATCTGACCACAGATGTATTGTTTTTAGCTGCAATTCGCCTGTTACTCATGCCGCCTCACCAAGCTCCGTGTGTTCTCGCTTCTTTAATGAACAAAGTGTTTCAAAGTTTTGCGCATTCTTTCAGAGTCAAAGCCAACACCTGTCTGATTCCAACACCAACAATCTGGTCGATCACTTCAATCATATCTGCTTGTCGTCGCTAAATATTACTGCTCCTCTAAAGGTTAGGCCTACGTCTAAAGCTATTAAGCAACCCTGGATAAATGACAGCATTCGCAGCCTAAAAAGGGAATGCAGGAAAGCAGAGCGCAGATGGAAAAAATCCAGTCTCCAAGTCCATTACCTCAGTCTGAAGGATTTATTAATTAACTACAATAACATGGTTAAGGATGCGAGAACACACTATTTTTCTGAACTCATTACTACACATAAACACAATCCCAGGTTTCTGTTTAAGACTGTGGATCAGCTGGTAAACCCAACCCCTCCTTGTGCCTCAGCTGGAAGTAATGATGACTGTGAATTGTTTTTAACTTCTTTTACCCATAAGGTGGTGTCAATCAGAGCCACTATTACCCCCGCAGCCTCTTACTCAGAGGTTCCTCACCAGCAACAAGAGAGTTTAAACCAGTTTTATCCCATCGACATGTCTGAGCTTTTAAAAACAGTATCACAAATGAGTGTCCTCCAGCCCACTTGATATAATACCTACAAAATCTTTACTGAAAGTAATAGATTCTGTTGGGCCCCATTTGATCTCTGTTTTCAACAGCTCCCTATCTACTGGTTGTGTACCCGATTATTTTAAAACGGCTTGCGTGAACCCACTTTTAAAGAAACCTGGTTTAGATCCCTCCCTCCCACATAATTTTAGACAAATTTCAAAACTGCCTTTTATTGCAAAGATTTTAGAAAGAATTGTGTCCAAACAGCTGCTCACTGTACTGGAAAATAACAATATTTGAAAAGTTTCAGTCTGGTTTTAGGAAGTACCACAGCACTGAGACTGCCCTGCTTAAAGTCACCTATGACCTTTTAATGTCTGCTGATGAAGGCATGTGCTCAGTCCTTGTCCTCCTGGACCTTAGCGCTGCTTTTGACACCATTGATCACAGCATCATGTTAGACAGACTGTGGGGATCTCTGGCACGGCCCTAGAATGGTTTTCATCCTACCTGTCAAATAGGAAGTTTTGCGTGTCTGTAAATAACTATGTCTCCTCGCTCTGTTCAGTTAAATATGGTGTGCCACAGGGGTCGGTCTTAGGACCCATTTTGTTTTCCTTATATCTGCTTCCCCTTGGACATATTATCCATACACATGGCATTTCTTTTCATATTTATGCTGATGACACACAAATATACTTGCCCGTTAGATCCACAGACCCTGGAATGCTGAGTTCACTTAACAACTGCCTTTGTGAAGTTAAAAAATGGATGTCAAATAATTTCCTCCAGCTGAACTCAGACAAAACAGAAATCCTGGTCATCGGGTCTCATCAGATGGCAAATCAAATACTGCCATCTGCCGGTTTGCTAGTAAATCATATTAATCCTGTGGCAAAGAACCTCGGTGTTTGGTTTGATAGTAATTTAAATTTTGAGCAGCACACCACAAAGCTTGTTCAATCATGTTTTTATATAGCTAAAATTCGATCTATGTTAACTTTTAAGGACACCGAGACCATTTTACACGCCTTCATCTCATCACGCCTGGATTATTGCAACAGCCTTTTCAACTGTTTAACCCAAAAATCTATTGATTGACTCCAGACTGTCCAGAACTCAGCTGCCAGGCTTTTAACCAGAACAAAGAAATATGACCACATTACTCCTATTTTAGCTTCATTACACTGGCGTCCCAGTATGTTTTAGAATTGACTTTAAAATTCTATTGATCACTTTTAAAGCTCTTCATGGCCTCTCACCGTGTTATATTTCTGACCTTTTAGACCCATATATCACTTTTATTTTATTGCATTTTAGGAATTTTATATTTATCTGTATTTTAGTCTTTAAATGTTTTTCATGCTTTTATCTTTTTTGTATTATTGTCTCTTTACACTTTTTTTGAAAAGTGCTCTACAAATAAAGATTATTATTATTATTATTATTATTATTATTATTATTATTATTATTATTGTCCCCTCTGTCTTGTGAAGTCTTCCCCTTACTCCTGTGCAATTCATCTGTTTTCCTTGTGTGCGGTCTTCTAGCGTTTTCTCCTGATTCCCTTGTTTTTTGGACTACTGCTTGTTTTTCCAGATTTCTCTTTGCCTGTCACTTCTTGGACAGTTTTGCCCGTAGTTTTATTAGTATTCTAATGAAACCATTAAACTTCTACTTACTTGATTCAAGCACTTGTCCATTCCTGGCGTGCGTGATAGAGATGTTGAGATACCAGTATCAGAAAAGTCTGCAATACTGTCTAAAATGCTGGAACCAATACTGGAGTGTATGCAGCGATCTGATACAGTTAATTTAGCCCCCAATAAAATTCATTTAGTTTATTTATGTCCTTTTTCCGTTATGACTGACTGTCAAATTGGATAATAAAATAAAGTTCTACAGTATTCATTTGATTCTATTGTTAACGTTTCACAAAGTTTAACCTGAGCCAGGCTGTACAACGACAGCAATCTTATCACATTAATACAGGGATAGTATCGGAAAAGTACTGTTTATCGGAATTAGTATTGGGGGAAAAAAATGGTACCGGTCGATCTTTAGTACAAACTGTAGAAATGTATGTAGTATGTAATGCATGCCATGACACACATACAAAAATACATTTGAAGTTGGATATATTAACAATATTTGCGTACCCAGGACACATTCAGTGATCATTTAATGCAACACTTGGTCCAATTCAGACGCTGGTAGTCAAAAGACAATATTAGAATGACTTGATGCTAAGACTTGTATGAAACATGTTGGTTGCATTAGCTGCTTGCATGGCACTCCCTCATACTCTGCTTCTGTTTGGATAGCAGTCCTTACCTAGCTAATGAGCATGTGCGACTCCCAACAAAGATGGAACAGAAGTGTGATGTGTCACTCTGTAGCTAAAACGGAGAGCTCAGCACACAGGGTGAAAAGAGGAGCTGCAACAATGTGTAGTACACCAAAAAATATGGTGTTTTTAAAAAAAAAAATGAAAACATGTAAACCTATTCTGGTACAAACTCTGAATACAATTATGAACCTGACAATGAGCACAATATGAGCTCTAAATCTCAGTTTTTTCATTGACACACCAGCATGACGAGTCTCTTACAATGCTGTAGTAATGGGTGAAGGGTTACGTATCTTGAACAATTTTGAAGTTTCTTGAAGTTGATTATCAAAGCTGAACTGAAATGAATATTTTCTTGGCAGGAAGGAAATTTAAAAGCCAACAGCCATGAAATGACACCCATCAGCAATGTTTTCTAGTATACACACTGTGTGGGCCGATCATGTAGAAAACACTGTCCCTCTGAATTCTTTTTTAAAATGCACTTCATTTGACTGAGCAACAGTGGCAGGTGTCAGATTAACTACCTTTCAAACATAGCCTTTGTTACATTTGTCTCACAGTAGCTGCAGCAAACGTGTTGATTTTGCTCTCCCTGTCACAGTTTGCAGAGTTTGATGTGGAGGTAAAACACTCAAGTGTTTACCTCCACATGGAGACATCAAGAATGAGCCCCGTGCTTTTACCAAGGGTTAGCCGGTTGTTCACAATTATTGTTTTTCTGTCAGATCGATAATAGATCTCGACCACATGTAAAGGCAGCTTCATTTCATGGTGAAAGTGAGAAAGAAAAGAGACAGAGCGACTGTGATCTATGCTGGCACTTGTTGCAGGAAACAACTTTTACAAAAACTCCGGGGCAGTTAAGTCTTTGCAATTCTTTTTTTTTAATCTTTTTTGCGGCAGCGATAGACGCCGTGATTTTTCCCTTTTACTGTAACTCAGTAAAAGGGAAAAGTTTGAGTAAACTCTGTGGGTTTACTCAAACCGCCTCAAAACCCACTGACAACCCTGATTGCCGGTTACCTGATTGGCCTCCACAGCGTGACATCGGGCAGCGTTTTTCCAAAAGTTGAATCCACTGCAGGTTTTTTCAGCTCGCACCCACAGTCACAGTCTTAACGCACTACCCCTCATTCAAAATGAATGGAAAGAGCTGTGAGTTGCTCCACCCTCCTTCCATAACTGACCATGAATGACTGATGACAACAAATTATGTATACCTCCCCCCCCCCCCCCAAAAAAAAGACTCTATTTCTTCCAACTATACAGCACATCCAAATCACATATTAAATCCAATTATCACACTCACAAGTGCTCTTTTTATCTTAATGTGAATTTGGAAAAGCTTGAAATATGTATGAGCTAAAGTATATCAGCTGTCACCACCTTTCTTCTCTTTTTTCTCCTTTTTGCTTCCTCCCTCTCATCTTTCCTTTAACCCCAGTCACTAAATATTGTGTCCAATGAAGCAGAAATACCACCAACACAGTCTTCAAAAGAGAGAAGAAATTGCCCTGGTACTGCAGTTCTCCCGTCATGATGTTTCTCTGTTGGCCACGTCCCCTGGCATGCACTAGCAGACGTTTTGAGACCTACTTTTCCAGTTTAATTTGACCAACCTCTGAATCCCCATGTTTAATTTCCACATTACTTGACTTGACTGCAGCATAATTGCCTGGCTGGTGTTAATGTGCCATTGTCTCATGTAAAATCTCGAGCTTCATTTTTCGGCTATAATTCGGCCAACAAAGTACGCTGCAACAGGCAAATTAACACAAAAGATGCCAACTGCATGTGGCTCGTTGAGTTACCTGCAATTACACCTGGACTGGCTCCATCTATTTGAACTGTGATGGGTATTTTACACCAATTTAAACGTTTTATTTGCTCATTTACACACAAATGTAGATAGGAAATACTAAGGTAGAGGAAAATAAATCATGACTCAATGTTACTCAATGAATGACTAAAACATGTGGACCGTCTTAGCACAAAAAACACATGTTGAATGAAATTCCTATTATTAACATTGCAAGAGAATGACTTAAAAGCAAACCAATATTAGAGATGCTTTCCTCTATGCTCATTGCTCAAGTGGACCAGTTGTTACATTACCACATAGGCGTAGATTAAAATGCAGGGCATATTTAGAAGAGATAGATTTGTCCCCGTCAAAATATTTGACAATCTACTCCCCAAAAGAGGTAACCGTTTAGGGGGATAAGAATAAGAATGTATAAGTATACAGCCCCCCATGTTAAATTCCAATAGAAGCAAAGGCCAGTTATTTCATGAAACAGGATACTATGCATCCTGATAAAGTTGGCCTTTGGAATTAAAATACCACCCCCCCTCCACATCATCACATACCCTTCACCATACCTAGAGATTGGCATAGTGTTATTTCAGTTAACCTAATAGCTGGTTTGATTGGCATTGAGAGATGATTTTATGGAAAGTAACCCATGCCAATCGCTCAAAGGTTTTCTGGTGGAGGACCCCATGCCCCCGGTTATGTCCCCCCCTGCACCAATGTGGAAACCAAACCTACAACCTTGCATTACCATCAGCATTTATGAAGATGACCAACAATTATTAAGAAGGATCAATCATTAACTAAAGTTCAACTTTAGGCTGAACCAATCACTATTTCCAATCAACACTAAATCAAATATGTAATGTGAATAGTGTGGCCCTCTTTCAGCTATTGTTATGGGTTCAGTCTAATTCTGTACACAGTTAGCGCCCTGCCCAGCACTAAACAGCAGATAGACAAAGTTGTGACTTGCTGATGAACATTTAACTGCTGAAGAGTTACATCTTTCCCCCAAATAGTAACTGTTGAAGGAAAGAGTGTATGGAAATTGAACAATAACCTTTTTACCAATTCTGTCCCTTATGCTCATACTCTAACACTATCTCATGTGTCAAAATGTAAAATAGCCCATGGCATCATGCATGTAAAATGAAAGCTCAGATGGGCTGATCTGGGACCAATTATCTCCCCCTTCTCTGCTTTGCCCGCCCAGTGAATTTGGCCCACCCATGAGAGAGAGACATCATGGCTTCAGACTTCAGATACAGTATTAGGGGTTCACTAAGGTCTATATAAAAGAGACTTCAGATACAGTATTAGGGGACCACTAAGGTCTATATAAAAGAGACTTCAGATACAGTATTAGGGGACCACTAAGGTCTATATAAAAGAGACTTCAGATACAGTATTAGGGGACCACAAGGCCTATATAAAAGAGACTTCAGATACAGTATTAGGGGACCACTAAGGCCTATATAAGCTTCTCAAAGGGTTACGATCATGCTCGTTGGAAAACTACAATGCCAAGGTCTGGCTAGTCTATACAGCATTCCTGGATGGGAGAAAAACATGCTCTGGTTAATTGGCATTTCTTTAAATCAATCTGAGGAGCAGTTAGCCATAGTCCTCAAAAATCCACCAGAGGTTAGAGCGCAGAAGATGAGGGACATCCGGCAGACTTGAATTGGAACATCGTTGGTATAGACTTACAGTTAACAGACAAGCAGGCCTGTCTCCACCACATCTACCTCTGAAGCCTACGCAAAACTACTTTGTGCCAGCCGTTCCATTGATTTCCCTTGGGTGAGAGAGGTGCCGCCCAACAAGGGTTGCCCTTTGTGCTGCACTCAAAATTATATTAACTTTGACCTAGTTACCGCTAGTGACCTTTTGAAAGTGCAACCAATGAGATAACATAATGTCGTGACCTAGCAACAGGAAATAGCTTTATTGCTACCCTTGATGACTAATACTTGCTTGAGGTTGTCAGCTGTGTGTCTGCCTGGCATAGTCTGTATGTAGGCATATTTAATCCGTCAGTCCTTAGCGATACAGCGCCGTGTGTCACGTAGCTCTCTGCTGTGAGCGCCGTCCAGCACAGAGCCACAAGCGGAAAAAAAGGGCTTTCAAAAAGGTAAACTAGCAGTTAAAAAACAGATTGTATAGCCTATTATCTCCAGAACCCCAGCTACGAAACACCTTACTCCACTTCTCAAACAACTGCACTGGCTCCCTGTCCAATACCATTTTGACTTTAAGATTCTTCTCTTTACCTTCAAAGCCTTCCATAATCTTGCTCCTCCATTCCTCTCTGAACTCCTTCAGCCTTACACTCCATCCCAAACTCTCCGATCCTCCTCTTCCTCACTGCTTACCACTCCTTCTGACCACCTTTCCACAATGGGGTTTAGAGCCTTCAGCAATTCTGCTCCTCACCTTTGGAACGCCCTCCCTCTATCCATCCATACCAAAGAGCCTCTCCCTACCTTCAAAAACCTCCCTCCAAACTCATCTATTACAAAAGGCCTACCTCACATAACTTCACTATCCATTCATGGATATATTGCCTTCTTTTAGTTTTCTATCTCAATCTTTTACATGTGTTTGTTTAAATTACATTTCCTTTTTTAACTGTATTTTGGCTTGTTATAACTGTAAGGTGTGAGTACTATCAACCAATAAATAAAATAGTATTATTATTTTTCTATTACTATTATTTTTGTTATAATAATATTGTTTATTACTGTAACTAACAGTATTAACTGGTCAAATGTTGTGTTATGTGTGGGTTAACGTTGGGTTAATGGTTAACCAGAACTCACTTTAACTTCACATATGGCATCTCCTATGGTGACAAGGCAACCAATTGAACTGAACCAAAAATCCAATGTGTGTGGTGTTCAGGGAGGACGGAAGGAGATAGAAATTATTAAAGAAGTGCTGGATTATTTATTATTCATAGGCCTATGTGTATTATTAACATTATATCAATATTTCAATCTGAAATGTCATGGTTATTGTCAATATCGGTCCATCACGACACCCTATTGTTACATCATTTCAAACCATGTTGGAATCATTTACTCCTGACAGGCAGCTACATGTATTTGTAGTGGTTTTGAAATCTTTTATTTATTCATGTATTAGAATAGAATAGTCAGTCCTTTCAGTGCAAAACATCAGTAAAAATGCTATATATACTGCATATATATCTATACACAGTATATACTTTATATAGATGTACAATACATGTATTTAATTATCCGCTTCGCACTATAAAAGAGTCTAAAATCACTATAAAAATATATAAAGAGGTAGATTACTTGCGTAAGGAAAGTTACCAACTGGTAAAATATGGACGCTTGGTCAAAGATCCTCTATACTAAAAAATGCTTCTCTGTGTTGCCAGATCTCTAGAGAATGTGTCAGAATGTTCTGGAGATATGTGGCTTGTAAGGGGTAATGGGTCCAAAATTTACTTTGGTAACTGTGGGGCGAAAGGATCACCCATAACCTGTGTTCGTGATCACTTCTCCCGTTGGAATTGATACACTCAGGACATGCCGCTAGTCTCCCGAAGAGGCACGGCAGTGGCGGAGCCCACGGGACACAGATACAGGAAAGTACTCAGAGTTGAAGTATCTCTGTTCTAAACCATCTCTGCCTTGGTCAGTGTCTTTCAGCGGCAGATACAGATGCAAAAATTCTGTCTGTATGGAACGCACCAGGCCGAGTTAAGATGACAAAGTGTTAAGAGAGACAACGGCAGAGTAGTATGAAAGACCAAAATGCCACGGAAGGAGGTTGGTTGGGGATGGGTCAAACAACACAGGTCTTTCACCCAGGAGACCAGGGTGTATGTCCCATCTTGTCCCGTTTGTCACAGAAACATAGCCTACATTTTCTAACCCCACCCACCATATTTTCCTAAACCTGTCGCGTTCTTGTGCCGCATGGCAGTTAAACATGCGTCCCAAATCAGAGTGTCAAAAGTGACGGCAAGAGTCCCGACGCTGAAGGAGACTTTTGTGAAATAACAAACGCCAAAGGCACATGACCAAGCGTCCGTTATTTACGCGATGGGAGAGTGAGGATGTGTTGGCTGTCGACAGGTAATGGAGTTTATGAAGAAACTTTGCTCTGGACTTTTTCTCCACTAGCGGCGACTTTCAGCCTCAACGAGCCTCCCCTTCATGTTGCATGATGGATGTTGGCTAAGTTGTCCCTGCGCTCTACTGTATAACCAGCCTCTCTGCCTCTCCAGACACTTCTCTATGAATGCCGACCCACTGGGCTAATTTAATAAGAGCCTTTTCTATGTTACCACGGAGACGCACCACGTAATTACACCCACAGCCTGGCCCGCGTACACATGTTATTATGGGATACACAATTGATTTGAGCGTACCCAGTGGTTGCCAAGGGAGACGGATGGCCACTGCCAAGTGTCTTGTCTCCCATGCCCATGGCAACGCGAGGCAAACGAGCACATTAACAAGGCGTCCGCTAACAACACAACACCGGCAGCACGTGCACACACGCACAAACACATTATTGAACAGTTTGGCTAATTTAGTCTTTAATCAAATTAGATTACCACGAGACAAGACTCCTCTCTGTCTCCGACACCTGTTCAAACAGCAGCCGCTTCATTTTAATCCACGAGTCAACACACAGTCAATTGTTTGGCCTTTTAGGCATGAAGAGAACAAAGAAGTAATAGAAAAGAGCTGTGGAGAATGAGAGGCAGAGGAGGTAAGCAGGCTGCAACCTTTTAAAGGCTTCATTTAAAACCCTGGTGTGTTTTTAAGTTGTTTCATTATTAAGACGAGGTGGAGAGAGCGAGAGAGGATATGTGTGTGTTATTTCATTATTAGTAGGGTAGGAGGGAGCCGAGTGAAGAGCAGGAATTGTCCAAAGACTTTTAATTGGATCGCTAAAGCGCCTTCTTAATTGAGTTCTGTATTCTTGCTAATATAAAAAGTGTACATCTTTATGTTGGGTTGTCCCAACACACACGGGCGTGCTCGCACACAAACTCACACCTAAATTAAACCCAGGGGGTCAGAGGTAGCAAGAGGAGAGGAGATTTGATGAGTTGAAGGCCGGACGCTTCAGCAAAAAATTCAATTTAGTCGCCCTTAGATTGACTGGTTAATTTCTAACAGCTTACCTATAATAGCTTTCCTTACTGTCGCCTTAATTAAGTTCTCACATTAATGCTTTAACTGGGGATTGGCGGCCTTTAGAACCTGTTAACGCACATTTCCCTGGTGGTCAGAGCACACAGGCGCACACAAACAAACACACACACACACACACACACACACACACACACATTGTCAAAGTAAAGTGGCCCTCAGGAGCTGCACCTGAAAATGGTCAAACTCATCTAATGTCATTCAGAGATTAGGGCTGCACTCACGCATGTTTTCCACCTGCGATGGCATAATGGCAGCTCAGAGAGTTGCAATCATAGACCAAATTTATTCCCAATTGTTTTTCAGTCATCTTCCGCCTGTTCTATTTTTACCTGCCGGAAAGTGAACCGAGAGAAAACGCTGACATCGAGAGTTCATTTGCACTTTTCTTACCTGTAGGCTATACAAAGGAACATCTGCCACGGCGTGCTATAACATGAAATTCAATCTTGTAACGTGGTTGGAGAGGTTTCCTCGCTGCACTGCGGAGATTCAAGACTGGGAAGTCTCAATTGAATTCCAATTGGTTTCACTGAAAGAGTTTGCAGATTTCATTTGGAACCTGTTGGCAAGCCGTATTAACTTTGTATTACCACTTTACACTTAAGTGTATGACTTGATCAAGGGGATTTAATGAGTTTAGCTCTTTTGTTTCCCAGCTGAGAGGCTCTACTCAGGTTAGACAACACATATCTGTACAAACCAGGGGCCCTCGAGAAAGCTCTGGTTAGGGTGGTAGTTAGTGTCTTCATTAATCATCGGTGTGTTCTGGGCGTAACATGCAATCAACCAATCAGTGTCATGTCCCATTCTCTTTAAAAGCCAAGCGCATTATGATGGAGGATTTGCAGGAAGGAGAGAGATTTTCAGGAGAAGAAACTAATCTGCTTGTGAGTGAAGCAGATCATATACTGCACTGGCACTATGCCCCCAAAACTACTACAAATACTATTTCACATTGTAATATTTTTTATTTTTAAGATTGTGCATGTGTGCGTGCTGCTGTGTGTGTAACAACAGGTTTTTGTTGGTCAATGGCGCGATCACTTCCCTTTGCCTCAAGATTAGGGTGACCAGACGTCCCCGGTTTCCGGGGACAGTCCCCAGTTTTGGCGACCTGTCCCCGGCTGGATCTGTCCCCGGAAATGTCCCCGGATTTCACTGTGACTGACGGACCCGAAATTGGAATGAAAGAAAGAAAATACTGACCAAACGGAGCCGATAGTCGCACCCTCCACCCGCAGGCTCAAGACAGCACAGCCAGCGCTGCTCAGAGATGTTTTAGAAGCCGTATGTTACGATGCTAAAATTACTGATTATTTACATGGAGTCTGGTGGGTTTAGCCAACGCAATTTCGCGGACTTTTATGTTTTAAAAATGATCTAAATCTTTAACAGAAGGGTCGACCTCCTTAGAAATCCTTTCCATAATGTTGTCAGACACTTAGAATATTAATCTGAGTCTGTCAGTAGCAAAACGAGCACTTTTATGAACGTAAATATAAGCTGGACAATTATCCAATTAACTTACACTGTAGCTGTTTCTCTGTTGCCGACTGCAGCGATCTCGTTTAATACTGCATCAAAGGAAAATATGTCCTCAATAGTTTTCATTGTATCGGATTCTCAATGAGTTGTTGCAGAAACAAGCCTGAAGTAATAAAGCAAAAGCTGTCAGTAGTTCAGTACATTACTACATTATGAAATATTAAGACTTTCTATCTTGAAATATTAAGACTTTCTATCTTGAAATATTAGGACTTTCTATCTTGAAATATTAGGACTTTCTATCTTGAAATATTAGGGCTTTCTATCTTGAAATATTAGGACTTTCTATCTTGAAATATTAGGACTTTCTATCTTGAAATATTAAGACTTTCTATCTTGAAATATTAGGACTTTCTATCTTGAAATATTAGGACTTTCTATCTTGAAATATTAAGACTTTCTATCTTGAAATATTAGGACTTTCTATCTTGAAATATTAGGACTTTCTATCTTGAAATATTAGGGCTTTCTATCTTGAAATATTAGGACTTTCTATCTTGAAATATTAGGACTTTCTATCTTGAAATATTAGGGCTTTCTATCTTGAAATATTAGGGCTTTCTATCTTGAAATATTAGGGCTTTCTATCTTGAAATATTAAGACTTTCTATCTTGAAATATTAGGACTTTCTATCTTGAAACATTCCCCTCTGAGGTGTAGTGTACTGGAGTATGAACTAGCAGCAGGGGTGAGTCTAGGATCAGACCTTGGGGGGGGGGGGAACAGCTCTAGGTCTAGCGTCCCCATTTTAAGTTTTACAAAAATAAAAACATGACGTGTTTTGGAGGTATATACACCTCTGAGCTGAAAATGTCCCCGGATTTTGTCTGAGAAATCTGGTCACCTTACTCAAGATAGCAATACGCCCAGAATGCACCTGAACCTAGAGTGTCTTGCTGCCCGACTTGCAGATTATATTGTCTCAACTTTGTACTTTAAAGAAATGCTAAAGAACGTTTCCCGCTTTGGTCCCCCTACAGGTTGGAAGTGGAATTGTCCATTACATTAGAATAAGTATGTAAGTAGTAGAATAAATGTGTTCCAGTGGAGCATAATAATGAATTATGTTTTCATTTTAACTTCTACTAATGATTTGTCCTGCTCTTGTTTTTTTTTTCCCTTTCTTCTATCTTTTGTCTTTTTTTGTAACACCAACCTGCCTAATGGACTGCAGATGGAAGTTAGCCCTTGGGCTACAATCTGGCCCATTTACGTGTACTGCTGTACTTGTTCATCAAAAATGACATTATCCAGTTCATTCGAATTAATGTAACGGACAATTCCTCTTCTAACCTGTAGAGGGAACAGTGCTTTAGTGTGTACCTAGTATGTACCTTCCACTCCAAGCCCTCCTGTAAATAAACTCCATGTCTTCTCTTTTCTGGTGTTGTCTTTATAAAAAAGATTCTCTAAACTGTCCTTGGGTTTCCTAAAAGGCGGCGTATGGATTGCAATTATTATAATTTTTATTTTTATATTGATGAATCTCTCGTCATCTGTGGTGTTGTAGAGAAGATATATGATATTGGGTGGGGGGTCTTTTGGTAAATTGACTGGATACTCTCACTGTCTGCTGTGTGAAAATAGACCTGGCACTAGGCCTACACGATTTGGGGAAAAATATGAATCACGATTTTTTTTTTGCTCAGAATTGATATCATGATTCTCTGCCACAATTCTTTGTGACCAGAACAAAACAAATTGGCAGTAGTAAACAAAAACAAAAAATATACCTATAGCACATTGCTCATCACCACAAGCCTAAACATAGAGGCCACGATGAAGAGCAGGGAGAGCATTAAAACCTATAAAGTAATAGCGTAAGGGTTGCGGTCGGCTCGTAAAATTAAATGAGAATCCAAATCATGATGATTAATGAGAATAAAAAATAAAAAAAAAATATATAGATTAAAAAAAAAAATCAAAGTTATTTAAAAATGTAACTGTGAACAGGGTGAATCAAGATTGCAATTTTATAACGTGTGTGTGTGTGTGTGTGTGTGTGTGTGTGTGTGTGTGTGTGTGTGTGTGGGAGGGGGGTTGATGATACGGCCCCAGGAGAGAGAGGGGTAATATTCAAGAAACAAACTCAGAATGATAAGATTAAAGTCATATGGAAAAAGTTATGGAAAAAGAACTAGCATATTCTCTGAGATTACTCACCACTATTACTTCTCTGGGTGACACTTTGCAAAGTCATCCACTGGGCATGATTGGACCGGTTCTGGCCCACGGGCCATATGTTTCCCACCCTTTAGTTCCTAGTATCATAAATGCAAGGTAAACCAAGCTCTATTTTAATCCCTAGATGTAACGAGAGAAATCCGTTTCCCCAGGGTATACCATGACAATATCGCCATACCTTATATATATATATATATATATATATATATATATATATATATATATATATATATATATATATATATATATATATATATATATATATAGTTTGACTTTGTCACAGCTGCAATTATTGTATTGTTCGTTGTGCTTTCATTATCTTAAAAGTCCCATTTCAGTCCATCTCTATTACAAAGTAGATTGGCAGGAATGTGCATTTGCTCTGATTGGCCACAACCACACCGTGTCGAATTATGTCACGTTAGGCCAATTTATTTTACGGATTCGGATTGCTTGAAACCACACCTAACATTTGCTTTATGAAATGCAAATAGGAAAATGCAAATGTTTTGTGTGTCTTGCATACCTCTCTGTGCCTCTTGTGTGTGTATGTGTGTGTGTGTGTGTGTGTGTGTGTTTTGTCAGGTAGAGTTTTACAGGCCAGATCCTGACATAAAGCCTTTTGTGGCCTGTCATGGAGCTTTATAAGGTTAAACCGAACAAGACCTAATCCACACCCAGAGAGCATGAGGCAAGTGTATAAGTGAGTTTGTGTGTGTGTGTGTGTGTGTGTGTGTGTGTGTTAAGAGACAATAAGAGACAGAGAGAGAGGGAGAGGGAGACTGACATCCAACAAAAGCTTGATCTAGACTGGGGTTGGCTGACATCTTTGTATATCTTGACTTTCTTCTTTTGTGCATGCATTTGTGTGCATGTGTGTGTGACCATGCAGGGTCAACTTTATAAAGACTACCTTGAACCTATCTAATAATCTACATTTTCATTTGAGCTGCACATGCCGCACTGGTCACATCTGTCTCCTTTTTTTCTCAGAAGATGTAGAAATAATAATAGAAAAAAGAAAATACTAAACTGATGTGAAATATACTGCCTGGGAGCTTAAAATAAAGTGCAGAAGGGGAAAAAACAACCTCACAATCTCAAATTTCCTCTGATTGCTCCATTAGCTCAGTTTAAGGTGTAATTACAGAAACTCCTAATCTATAATCATCTCTTAATTACCATATCATGTAGTCATTATAGCAGCTCCTGAAGGGAGGAAGTTAAACTTTTTTTTACTTTGGAGTTTAAGGGTAATTATTCTGGCCCTGAATACTTGGCTGAGTGCAGACACGTTCTTAGGTGTGATGATACACATCTCTTGCACCTTCGTTCCATTAACCAGCTCTTTCATTTCACATCATCATTATCTGCTACTGGCAGATTATATTTGGCTAATAATCTCCTTCACAGTATCTTGGTAATTTTGAATATCTACTACATCTATATACAGTGGTTTGCATAAGATTACACATCCATGCTGAAGTGGACAATTTTTGAAATTGATCTTAATGCCTTAATAAAAATGAGGAAAAATTCAACCTTTACGGACACCAATTTTCTTACATAAATCGTACATAAATAAATGTTCTTCCTTAAAATACAGGGGGCATAAGTAAGTACACCCGTATATGGTAAATGTCCCACAGAGGCAGGCAGATTTTTATTACACCCCCAATCACATACCCTTCACCATACCTAGAGATTGGCATGGTTTGATTTCAGTTACCCTAATAGCTGGTTTGATTTGCATTAAGAAATGATTACATTACATTATATGTTATTTAGCGGACACTTTTATCCAAAGACACTTACCATTGCTATATATGGCAGAGGTTGCACGCCTCTGGAGCAACTACTGCCTTAAGTGACAAGGCACTCAACTAGCCTTGCTAAGTAAGAAGGTAAATATGGTGCAAATGTGAGAGCGCATAGATGTCAGTACAGATTTTTTTCTACAAGCTCTCAAATCAAAGTCTACAAGTGCTCACATCACATCTACGCGCTCTCACATTTGCACCATATTTACGTTCATAGCTCAGGGACACATTGGCTGATGGCTGGTGTGACGTCCCACACCAAAGGCATAACCACTGCGCCATCACCATGGGGTACTTTTTGCCAATCGTGAGATATGGTGAAGGGTATACATTATTCCTTCACAAAGAACATTGGTGTCCTTAAAGGTTGGATTTTTCCTATTTATGTGTGTGTGTGTGTATGTGTGTATACTGTATATGGGTGATTCTTTAACTATGGTACTTTTCTTGTCCCTGGATGATATAATAAAAACTAAAAAACATTTCTTCATTTTTGTTTTTGTCAAACTTACTTCACCCTAAGGGGAACTTGTAAAAAATGTATCATGGTTCAATCATTCTTTTTATTATATGATATGAGGCCTTTTATGCATGGTTTTTACTGTTTTCCTTCTGTCCCTAAGCCCGACTTTGTATCTTCAACCTTGCTTAATTCCAAATTAAATATTTAAATAATGTAGATTTCAAGAACAAATGATAAAATAATGTCTATTTCAATTATACATATTATATATTGCTATATTTATTCACATTTTCCTATATTTTTTATAAGTAGAACCCTTGTCCCTTGGGTTCACCGTCATTTCCACCACACTGTACAAAATAGACTCCTGGGATCATTGTTTTAGGTTTGTATACTTAGTAACCATAGCAACAGAAACTCCACAGTGGAACATTTGGCTGGATGAAAGGGTTACCTCTACAGGGGTGATGAAAAGAAGAAAAATCAAGGTAAATATGAGTAAAACTGAGAGTATGTTTATTGGTCGTCATTTCCAAACAGCTCATATTTCACATGGACGTCAAAATAACTGGATAAATTTAATTTAATAATGTGTAATTTGTGTATATTTAATGCTAACTCTAAAAACAAATATTAGCATGCTAACAAAGCCTGAGATTTTGGAGGGAAAGGACGGAAATGTCATTTCCACCACAGTCATTTCCATCACGGTGTTCATTGTGGTGGTAAAGACAAGTTGTGGTGGAAATGACATTGTTCATGCTAAACAGCAAATTATTTGGGCTATAATACTAAAACTTGAATGTAAAAACATAATGAATTGAGTTAAGGTAGTAATGAAGTATTTGATTATTCATTATTATTACAATATTGTTGGTAAATAAGAGAAAAAGTTTGACATGATGTATTGGCTCTTTCTTTAAGATGGCAAGCAATACCACAGCAAAGAGGTCAAGATTATACAGAGAGAGAATAAAATCAGATCCACTTAAATATGCAGAGTCCCTCAAGAAGGATAGAGAAAGATACCTAAAGAAAAAGCAACAAGGTGTTGTTAAATCTGTGACAGAAATGTCAAAAGAGAACAACGAAAAATGAGAAGACAATGGCGAATTTCTCAACAAAACAAACGTAGGAAATTGAAAATGGTCTCAGCTGTGAATAGTTTCATGGCACAAACAACACCACCAGAATCACCAGACAACATGAGTGTTAATACAGAAGAAATCCCTGAAACACCTCAGCTGTGTGAGCCTAGACCAGAGAGAACTCCTCAGAGGAAAAGAGGGAGAAAAAGGTTGCGAAGGCAAGAGCAAAGGTGTACAGAAATCTTAATCACATTAAAGAAAAGCTTGAGGATGCACTCAGAAAAATTGAAAAATACAAAAAAGATGTCATCGACTTAGGAAGAACCTGGAGCCCCTAGAGTCACCTAAAATGAAAACCAAGCAACAGATGCAACAAGGAAGCAAGCAATTAAAGAAGACACTCCTTTTCCATAGGCATATAAGTTTTCGATTTTGCCTATTTTATCTATTATTCAACATTATATTCAACTGGTTATATTAAGGTAATGATGACATAACGAGTTTGCTCTAGTTTGCTCTAGTTTGCTAGTTCAGCATTTAGAAAGCAGTGAAGAAATGATTTGCTCATTTTTAACACAAATTCATGTTTTTCATTTATGGGATTGCTTTCAATTTAAAAATATTGTTGATATGTTTTTGTTCACTGTTTATTGATTTGCTCTGGTTCACCACATAGAGCAGTAGAAAAATAGTTTTTAATTGGAAGTTGCCTATCTATGTCATTTCCGCCACACACTGTCTCTTCCACCACACCACGTCATTTCCACCACAACACATATTTTAAAGTTAAACATATAAATAACATATAATCAAACCAACTATATTTAGTGGTGTTGATAATTGTGCAGTTACGGGTAAGATATGTGTATAAACTTTTAGAAATACATGATTTTGAGCTATAATAAGTAAATGAAATGTTCCAGTGATACAGTTTTAGGTGTTTTTTAGTGTAAACATTGTAAAATCTTTACAGTTACATATTTGAAAAATAAATACATCACAAATTTGAACAAAGATGTGTGTGCTATTTAATCAAATGTATTTTTAACAGAAGATATTTAATTATTTTCTCTTTAAAACACATTTTTATGTTATGTGATGGAAATGACCGTTTGTATGGACTGTCAGATAAAAATGGCCAAAAATATATATTATTCAATACAAATCATCACAGCCAAGTTCAGGGTAGGTTTCTAGAAAGATTGAGAAACCAACTGATACTATAAAACTGTTTGTAGAAATGTTTTTATTTTCTGAAACTGTCTAGCTCAAAAGGTACCATAGTTGAAGAATTACCCATATATATATATATATATATATATATATATATATATATATATATATATATATATATATATATATATTTTTTTTTAATATATATTGGAATGTACATTTGGGCTGGTACATTTGTATTTTTAATCAATATTTATATGCAAATTGGGGAGCCCATGTAGAGAAACCACATTGTTGTCTGTTCAGAGTTTGGCTGTAAGGTTCGTTTTGGAAGTATTTATCAGCTGTTAAGATATTTGAACTTCCAACTGTTTAATCTACTAGAGAGTGAATAATGTTTCACTAAGCTCACACTGACATTTTCAGGACAGAGTTGAAACCTAACAGTTTGAAATGACATCCAGGGTGAAGGTTCAGCCGAACAACATGGATTCTACTCTCTGAGCCGACGTCGGTGAGACAGAAAGCGCCGTCAGAGCAGAGTGGCTGGCTTCCAGTGTCTCTTCATCACAAGACATTCATTCAAAAGCATTATTCACATATTAATTCCCCCCATTGAATTTCAAAATTAGTCTATTTTGGACTCTTTTACAAAATGGAAAGTAATTGCTGCTTGAGGGTTAATCCAAATTCTTTGTCTGTACCCTTCTGTCTGGACTGCAAACGTCAGCATTGAGCAGCCAAACTTTCTTATAAAAAAAGATTTAGTTTTCAAAGAAAACTCCATTTCAAAAACACTTTACACATAAGATATGGATTGGACAGTACAGAATCAATAAATGTAGAGCAATAAAGGAGAAAACATGCCATCAGAAACAAATCACAAAACCAGTCAGACCAGGGATTTCACTTTTTGGTTCACCTGCCACGGTGGCTGTTGGATTCCAAAATCTCCCAACCTCTTAACCTTCCTTTACCAGCAACATTTTTTTATTTTTTTTATCCAGCAAGTATGTAAATACATGTGAAAATAATACAAGATCAACAAAACTTGAGCAAACACTGTTGATTCTCTCTGATCAATCTGGGGTTTGGACTGTAAAGCCCAGTTCAGACCAAAGATTCACGACAAGGGTTAAAACTTCCAACATGTCAGTCTGCAGCGTTGTAAAACCTGCCAGTTCACACCGATGCGATGAGACAAGACAGTGTATCACCTCCATAGCAACTCTTTGTATGTCGGCCCTAACTTCTGACTTCCAGGCTTTTTGTAGCTTAAATCATTTGTTGCATCTAAATAATGTAAGCTTGCTATCAAGTTACTGATAGTAAGCTTACATGCTTAGTAAGCTACATTTCTAGTGATCTCGCATTGCCATACCTTCCTCCACAACGCCGCACAGGAGGGTCTGGCGAGTTCACGTAGATGGGATGGTAGAGAAACTTGCTCCGGTATTTTGCCATTTCTTTAAACCAAATTACAATTGTTTTGGGTGGTGCTAAGCACCGGACGGAGTAACTGTGCCTCTGCAAAATAGTCTCGGGAAGAAACCTGTGTATGTATTTTATATATATATATATATATATATATATATATATATATATATATATATATATATATATATATATATATATATATAATATGCGCCTGATCTACCAACTGAGCTAACCCGGCCATGTGTACGTTCAAAGGTTTTAGTCGTGCAGAAAAGAATTCAGATTGGACAGATAGTCTATAGACAGCTAACCGTAGTCCTTATGCCAACACAAACAAAGCCCCAGGCAACATTAAAATTCCGACCTAAATTAGTGAAATCCGTTTCCGTTCGCAACGGAGCAATCCCGGAGGTGGGACCTCGTAAGTTCTAAAACCAGTCTCTCTACATTTCTAGAGATGAATAGGAAAAAACACCTTTTATTTCTCTGATTCACGGCTTTGTTCCAGCCGCTCCCTCTCTTCAGTCAATCTCTAGCTCACTCCTCCGTACGTGCTTGCGGGTGCATGTTAAGCGTCTGTTAACGATTGTAACAGAAATTAAATGAATTAATGATCATTTTATTGCAGCTGACTTTACAAGATGACTTGATTTGCTGTTGAAACAGGTGACGTCACTTAAGTTCGAAAAGCAGTCTCTGGAGACTCAACCAGAGACGGGCCGGTTCAGACCGCTGAAGCATTTCTCTGCGACGTTCTATAAAATGGTTCGGTCTCGATCTTTTTCAATTTTTCAGGAGTCCCGTGGGTCATGTGTTTCCCGGGGGAGTCCCACGGTGCGGTAGTCAATCTCACTATGGTAACGTGATAGGGACGGATAGAGCACTGAAATCAACGGGAGAGGGACGGAATGGGAAGATTTGCGAGGCATATCGTTTTAGAAAAAAATATATATATATAATATGAAACTGCACAATGAATCATAGAGACAAGGGGAAGTTAATATAAGGCTATAATAGGCCTGTGTGTGTGGTTAACTCAGCTGTAAAATGCAATTCCTGTCAGGTCTATCCGGCAAAGCTGAAACTCCTGCGTTGTTGCTACGCCACCTGTGGAAACTAAGTAGCGTGATATCCGACTGCTTAAAAGCGTGTAGCTTAAGACTAGTTAGGTAGTAGTCGGATAAGTCGAGTCCATTCAAGACGTGGAACAATGTGCGCAAACAACGACAATGCAGGACACAATTTTAAAAATCAGCGACAGAGGAGACTAAGGCTAAAAGGTAAGTAACTAATCCAGTCTCTCTGCAGACTCAGACACGTAGGAATAAAAAAAATGCTACAGGGGGGTGTTTCCTAAAGCAAACACTGTTTCCTAATAACCTAAAGACAAGTAATTCTGAGGGCATCCTACAGACTTACGTCGTAACCTCATGCTCTCCTCCAGAACAAATTCAACTGCCTACCTATATAGGCCTGAAGCCCACCCCTAAAATTGGAACATACCAATTCTAAAATGCATGAATAAACATGAACGGGAGAAGGTTGGGATTCGGGAGGGTTTCTCTCGGGATCTCGCAGGACGGGATTTGTTTTGTGATTGGGACAGGCCGGGAGTATTTTGCTGGGCTTGGGATGGGATTCCTGTGTCCCCATTTTGTGTGAACTGGGCTTTAAGTGGTAGGGTTGTGGTGTGTGATGACACGGAGAGGTGATTGTGGACAAATATGCTTGCTTTATGCAAATGTTTATTATTATTGCAACCATCCAAAACAACGACACATACTGTCTGCAATATTCTCCAGAATAACCTCAAAGGTACCGTTTCCTAAAAAATAGGCTGAAAACATAATATGGCACACTCCAGTCCATCAAGCAACAACAGATGGCCATATGGACCTGAATGTGTCCCTGTTCGAAAGGTTAACTAAACACAAAGCAATGTAGCTTGTGCTGCACAGTAACAGACACATTGTACAGGTGCACGGGTCAGCTAAATGTAATAGTGTTGTCATGGGCTATTTTCCATTCAGCCTAAACACTCCCAAGAAACTCCAGGACACAGCTGTTTCATTTCCATGAAGTTGACTGGGAATTTTGTGAAACTGCAATACAATACAATGAGAAGTCTATATTATAAATCAAACACAAATGCATAATATTAGTGTAAATACCACTGCTTAGCTTGTATGGCAAGCCTATACGACACATAACACAATCAAGCTAGTAAAAATGACCACCCGCAAAAAACATAAGCTAAATTGGCCTAGCACAAATGAATTAGCTTCATAGCTGCCTCAATATGGTTACAAAACCAACAATGAGCAATAACCTAATGTTACACGATGAGAAATACTCACAGACGTTGCCTTAGCAAAAAGGGAGAAGGAAAAGCAATCCACTTAGAAACAGATGACTCGTAGAGCTCACACATTCCTGTAGCTGATTACCGCATGGCAATTTTACTTTGTGTTTCCCAACATGCCCTGGTACTCTGTTACTATGGTTACAAAGATAAACAAGCCACTCTAAACTGCTGAAACAAAGTAGTAGACACATTTTTTAAGCGGGGTGACAGGTGTAATGTAACAATGTCATTGTGTTTAACCTTACAGGCGGGAAAATAAAAGCTCACAAATACATCCCCTTCTACCTATTGGGATCAAAACAGGGGTGATCCAAAAATATAAAAGGAAACGATGTAAAGTGTGAGAGAAACTGTGATGGCTCGGTGGAGACATATGCTCAGACAAGTGTTGCCTGGCCGCTGCAATCATGTTGCATGCTTGCATGTCATTGGTCATTTTGTGACATGTTCAATGTCCCACTGTCTGGCTTCTGGCAGAAAATTCTCGGGGAGAAGCCACTCCTCTGTCTTCTATCTAACAGTCAAAGCCTGAGACCGGAGTTCCCATGTGGGTGAAAGTAATGTGCCGTAGACTATATAATAATAATTAACAAACCTTCCAGGGGCTGAAAAGTGCCTTCAACCTGCATTCAATCTCATGTCTAGCAGGGGAAGACTTGCAAGTCTGTTTCTATAGAAGTCTATGAGAAGATGAGCCTACTTCTAGATTAACTACCTCAGTAAAAAAAAACATCATAATGATTGTATGGCCTCAATCGCTAGTTTAAAGTCTTCTTCATTACAGCATGATGATTATTTAGTAAATTTTGGTCTCATTTTTGGAATTGATAATAAAGCAGGTGATGCTTTAGGATCCAACCTGTCAATCAGGGCAGAGGCTTAACAATGCTAACCACGGCCCTGGGTACATTAAAATAGCTGTGAACTTTTTTTTGGTTGTTCCCCATGTTTTTATCTTAAACGTTGACCTTCTCACTGTGTGTTTTCAGATGGCGATGCCCGTATCACCAAATGTGAGGCTTCAAAACTGCAGCCAACAAACCAATTGATGACGTCGCCGACGGTACAGTCAATTTTTTTTTTGTAAACCAAGGAAATTGTGAGAGAAATCTCCGGTTTGTGCAGTGGCATTGCTTCCGTGAGGGACCAAATGACAGTACGCACGTGCAATAATCGCACATCAAAACAAATTGAGGTGTGCTAATTTGTTATTTGCGTTAACTCGTTATTGCGTTAATTTTGACAGCACGAGTTTGATTTACCAACTAGCTCCGCTGGTAGTAGAATATGATTCATATTCAAAACAGGAAACATGACGATGCACGACATTTTTATTTATTCTTCAGGCTTTTGTTTGTGTTTTAAAGTGTCACTAATGGCCACAAGTGAACGATTTCTTTCTGCCATTGACTGACATATTTTGGCTTGTTTTTCCGGCCCCTCTGCTGTCAGGAGACAGGGTCATGGTGGTGGTCCAGCAAAGGGGGAGCGGAGGACACCCGCTCTCCCTCACAGCTGTTGCCTGGCTCTGACTCAAAAAAAAAAAACACGAGTAAAATAAAAAAAACATTGCATAAACTCCGCTATTGTGTGTTTATTTAAATATAGGTACACCATGTAGGCCTAAGTGATTGAAATATACTCCTGTATATTACTATTAATATACTATGTCTGTATGGATGTATAACTTAAATAAACTTCAGCTGGAGTCCGATTTAATACGGCAATACTGTTGACCTATTTCTATTCCACATTCTTCCTACAGCCATTAAACTACTTCCAGTGTTTATGAATCCCACGTGAAGCCTGTCGTAAGAGGATTTCTGCGCTCATATGTGCGCTGGTTTCTATGTTAGGTTGATAAATGAGGGCCAATATAATGTGCAAGTCAGACTGTAAGACGCTCCACACTGAGATGCTACCAGTGTGGTGTGGCGTGGACGCAAAAAAACGGAACGCAGCCATAACGGAGCACAGATGTACCCAATGGGAAATTTATATTACGCTCATTGGTTTTTACATTACAGATAGGAGCTGAACATTTCAGTCCAGTAGAAGGTTGGGGTCAGACCTCACCTCCCAGATCTACTGTCTTCTTTCTGAAGGCTGAGAAAAGCTTTTTCATCACTGCTATGATGATTATTTTGTCAAATATAAGGAACATATGCTGCTTTCATAGCAGGATAAAAGAGCAAAGTGGTTACAACTTAAGTAGAAATGGTTAAGATTATGTACTGAAATGAAGTTACATGTAAACAGTTTTTCTCTATGAAGAAAATACATGTCATGCCATTCCTGGTGCTGCTTTTTCTTAACCTAAAGGTAAACGCATAGTATATCGGAGGGAGGGGATTTATTTAATTTTTTTATTATTTTATTTGCTCAAGTACAACTTGCAGGCGCATTGGAATACTTCAGTCAGTAAAAAAAAAAAAAAACACTCATATTTATAAAAAAATACAGCAGACAAAAACGTCCACATACTGATAAGTACAATAAATACCGACATGCAAATGTGCTGTATTTATATAGCGCATTTCTAGTCTTAACGACTACTCAAAGCGCTTTTACATCATACATTCACCATTCACACACATTCATACACTGTGGCCAAGGCTGCCGTACAAGGTGCCACCTGCTCATCAGATAAACATGCACACACATTCACACTCCGATGCGCAGCATCGGGGGTAACTCAGGGTTCAATGTCTTGCACAAGGACACTTCGACATGGGACTGCAGGGCCAGGGATTGAACCACCAACCTTCCAATTGGCAGGCAACCGCTCTACCACTGAGTCACAGCCGCCCCGAAGTGCAAACTTTTGCCCATGATTATTGCACAGAAAGATGAGGTAGGTGTGCATATGTGTGTGTGTGTGTGCATGTGTGTGTGTTTAAGAGTGAGTTTATCTGTCTGCCCTCGCTGCACTACAACAACAGGTGTGTGTCTGTGAGTGTTTGTGTGTGCGTGTGTGCATGTGTGGTCTCAATGTGTCAGAGTCTGAGTCTGAGGTGGGAGAGGGTACTTCCTACCAGATAGAATGTAGAAGCTCTTATGCTCTCTGGTCTATGGTGTCACAGCACCCGACCAGAGCTTTCGCCACCAAAACAGAGAGTGGCTGCGGTGATGTGGTTCCTGGAGAATGGATTTGTATATGAGTCACACGCTTTGTGTAACATGACAGCATTTAATGAATACAGTAGGTATTAACTAATATTACCGTATAATTATAACAGATTTTCAAAGTATTGGGATATTTTCTTTCACTATACCTTTATTCAAATCAATCATGGTGACTGCTTCCTGTGAAGTTTAATTACGCTAATTTTAAACTAGACCGGTCCCACCTTGCAGTAGTTTTGGCAGCCATTTTAAAAATGGCCACCAGGGAGACATTATGCTAATTCTTTGATAGTATTATTGCTAAAAGCACTTATAATTAGCACATGTGCATGCCAAATTTTCATCAGTGAATAATTAGCAAATGTGTGTGCCAAATTTCCCTCTCCCTCAAAACATCATAACGTGGACTGGCTGGTGCTATCAAAGGAAATGCAGAAAGCACAGGCATGCTTTTAATCTGCATTGAGGGATCCTCTACATGTTCTGCTTTTCAAATTTATGAAACAGACACTTAATGATTCAGTTTGCAGTCCAAACCAAAGATCTTCGTCCCTTAGGGGGTCCTCAGAGTCAATGCAGGGTGGGCCGCTGAATTATTTTAGTTTTAAAGTTGTACTCCCCCAAACGTAAAATATGTCTAAAATATACAGTAAATGTCCCATGGCATGAACATTTCACTTTATAAGGTTTTTTTAACATTAATATGCGTTCCCTTAGCCGGCCTATGTTCCCCCAGTGACAAGAAATGGCGATGGGTGTAAACCGAGCCATAAGGAGGTCATAAGGAGCAAGGTTACCTCCCCTTTCTCTGCTTTGCCCGCCCAGAGATTTTGGCCCACCCATGAAAGAGAGACATCATGGCTTTCAAACGAGCAAAGTCGCAGGCCACTAAGGTCTATATAAAAGAGACTTCAGATACAGTATTAGGGGACCACTAAGGTCTATATAAAAGAAACTTCAGATACAGTGTTAGGGGACCACTAAGGTCTATATAAAAGAGACTTCCGATAAAGTACTAGGGGACCATTAAGGTCTATATAAAGAGACTTCAGATACAGTATTAGGGGACCACTAAGGTCTATATTAAAGAGACTTCAGATAATGTACTAGGGGACCACTACAGTCTAAAAGCATCCAAAGAGCACCATGTCATGGGACCTTTAACACAAATCCAACATACTATTAGCAAAATAAATCAGCCTTTTTGTAAAAAACAAAAACAACTTAACAACATTAAAGATTGACTTCCTTTTTGATACAGGTAGGCTTATGGATTAACTGTGCCTTCTACAAGTATGTTTGACATGAAAACCTGATTGTATATCAATATGTACAAAGTAGCTTAGTAACTTACATTAATGTGTCTAGGCTTTATGCCACCCTACATGTAATTGTCAGCTCAGTTTATAATACAACTCAATTTTATACAATATATGTAGTAGGGGGTCCCTGCTCGTCTCTCTTTCACGTTAGGGCTCCTACCAATGAAGCATTCACTACTTTCTTGAGAAGTGAAAAACCATACAAATAAAAATAATGTACTGTAAATTGTGACAGTGATTATAATAACTTTAAACAAAGCATTGTCTGAAGCTATTTTAAATGCTAGTTTTTTATCTTGCCAAAGTAACTCTAGTGGATCATGTACGTTCATTTAATTCAAGTGAAAACATGAGCAACATCACCCATACTTTTTTTTTTTTTTTTACTATGACAGCATCAAATAGTTTCACTCCCTCCAGGCTCACTTCTGCTGTCACATTAGCATTACATTTGCATTAGATTAGTGTTGCAAAAAAGTCAACACGTTGAAGCCGCAGCTGTCCTGCCATCATCTAGAGCTAATATTGATACAGTAAGACTGCTGCTTTAAAAAACAGAGAAGAATGTTGACAGGGGTGCACTGAAAACACAGACACACGGGAGGCCTGCATATCCAATTAAACATGAGTACCAGGTTTGGTGTAGTATCAGGGCTGAATCAGGAGAATAAAAACTTTAGCTTTTTTAAAATCTGGTAAGGAAGGAAAGAGGCAGGGGCTGGGCTAGAAGGAGGGGGGGCACAGGGTAGCCCCCCCTCCCCGGTTGAAAGTGCAGTCAGTTCACTGACTGGATGACATTTGTACAACTTTTAAGCTACATTTAAAAACTGCAATAATCTGGATTTTCAGGGGGAATGAGAGGGGGAAACGTAAAAGATATTGTTTTTAAACCAAAACGTAGCAATGTTAATGTAGCCTTAGAGTGATGGCCGCAAACTTGTGGAGCATTGTAGTTCCTTTGAGCACATTGTTTTGGATTTACAATCCAAAATCATACAGTTTTGGTTCACTGGTTCTGCTCTAGTGAAACCTGTTTCCTGTAGCTTGGAGCAAAAAAAGCGCTGGTATACCCTATATATTCCCGCTCTGCACTATGCACCAGACAGACACATTTAGAGAAGAGCTGGTTAACATAGTGGAGCATGTAGCAGCAAAAGAAATGGGGTTCAGGGGTTGGCAAAGACCAAAACGGAGCTGGCCATTTTTTTGTACAGTGAACCCTCGTTTTTCACGGGGGTTACGTTCCAAGAAGAACCTGTGATAAGTGAAATCCGTGAAGTAGTAACCTTTTTTTTTTTTACCATTATTATACGATGAAATACTCCATTATACACTGAAACCAAAGAACAAAACCTTTTTACAGGCCCAAGCATTTGTTTAACAAATAAAAGTACTGTATAAACGATTTTTTACAAATAACTACTGTACTGTAAAATAATAATTTTAATCATCAATACGAACTGAAGGCTTCAAATTGCGGAGATCAGAACCGCAAACAGAAGCTTCTGTTTGCTAACATGTTTGCCATACCAAATGGATAAGGTAACAGTATGCAAATGTTGTGCATACAATGTGTTTGTCTGCCTTGAAATAGCTGGCAATTATTGAATAATTATCCTGTAATTGTCACTGCAGAATCAAGGGGGCAGCTTCCTGAAAAGTGAAGCCCATGTGAAAGTGTCTTAAGAATGCTTTCTATCTAAATTCCAGCAGGGGACGACTCCACTGGTTGCAAAAGAAGTCTGTTTCTATAGAAGTATATGGAGAAATGACCCTAATTCTCCCTTGATTTATTATCTCCGTAAACATTTTCCTAACGAGTAAATAGGCATGAACTTGATTTGGGGTGTTGTCCATGTTTTTAGCTTAAACTTCATCTCCTGTGGGTTTTCATTCCATTAAAGTTAAGTACCTGGGGGTCTTGTTCGTAGGTGAAGGGACAAAGTAGCGGGAGATTTGCTGGAGAATCAGAGCAGCAGGAGCGGTATTGCATTCGCTTTATCACACTGTTGTGACAAAAGAGAGCTGAGCTGGAACGCAAAGCTCTCGATCCACCGGGCAATTTCCATTCCTACCCTTACCCATGGTCATGAAGGCTGGATCATGACCGAAAGAACGAGATCCAGGAACAGGTGACTGAATAGTTGAGTGAGAGAAAACTCAGATTGAACAGATAGTTTAGCTAGCTGTCTGGTTTTACCCTACAGAGACCTGAGGAGCACTTCAATTCAATTCAATAAAATTTTATTTATAGCATCAATTCGTAACAAGTGTTATCTCAAGACACTTTACAGATAGAGTAGGTCTAGACCACACTTTCAGGACCCAAGTTCCAGTAGTTCCTTCCAGAGCAAGCAACAATGCGACAGTGGTGAGGAAAAACTTCCTTTTAGGCAGAAACCTCGGACAGACCCAGGCTCTTGGTAGGCGGTGTCTGATGACCGGTTGGGGTTAGAATGAAGAGTGGCAATAACAGTCACAAAAAATAGTAGTTTGTAGTAGTTCTTTGTAGTAGTTCATGGCATAGCAGGGCACTGTGCGGCATTACAAGGCACAGCAGGACGTAGCAGGGCACAGCAGAGCGTAGCAGGATGAACACGGCATCGCAGGACGTGTAGCGGGACCATGGCGACAGCTGCTACCATGATTTTGGAGCCTCCCTGATCCAAGGAAACAGTTAACCGTAGTCCTCTCACACACACATACACACACACACATACACACACACACAGAACAAGAACCAAGACACAAAAGGCATCATGAAATGCATTTATTATCGGGTATATTGTCTTATGTGGAGCTTAGGATATTGGAGTTATGGGATACTGGGCTTTGCTGCTAACACCGTTTAAAGCCCACTTCTTGATGCATTCTTGTTGTTTCATGAATTTTAATCGGGTTGCATTATGGTTGGCCTGTTGCCGGTGCTTCACACCGATGCGTCGGCACTTTCCCTCTTCCTCATGTTTAACATGACAGACCTTGAGAAAGAATTTTCCTCAAACACTGCTGCCATACTGAGCATTACTGTATCACCTGACACATATGGTGATGGTGGGAATAATGGTGATGACTGCTTGTGTTACACTGTCTAGAATGATGGGAAGCTCACTCTAGCACAACACATTTTAATCTTGTTTGGTTAGATAACATAAAAAAAGACAAAGCGTATACAGTCAATGCTCTCATACACAATACACTTGACATCTTGTACTGACAGCTGCTTCTATTGTACTTCTTCTCACTACGTTAACTTCTCTACTTAATCATCTCCCATCATGACCACACATGTCCAACAACAAAAAAATCCATATGTCACTGACAAAACCATACCGATTGTCAAAAACACACACCACTGGCAATCTAAATTCTCATTTCACAGGTTTAAAAAGGCAACAACGGAACACCAGGTAAGTCAGGTGTAAGTAATAAACAATTTTCTGTATAATGAAATAAACTTACTTTACTGTGGTTCATGTCCTGCGTGGGGTTTCATACATTAGGATACAAATCACTTAGGAAAACGTTAAAGGTCCCATGACATGGTACTTTTTGGATGCTTTTATATAGGCCTTAGTGGTCCCCTAATACTGTATCTGAAGTCTCTTTTATATAGACCTTAGTGGTCCCCTAATACTGTATCTGAAGTCTCTTTTATATAGACCTTAGTGGTCCCCTAATACTGTATCTGAAGTCTCTTTTATATAGACCTTAGTGGTCCCCTAATACTGTATCTGAAGTCTCTTTTATATAGACCTTACTGGTCCCCTAATACTGTATCTGAAGTCTCTTTTATATAGACCTAATTGGTCCCCTAATACTGTATCTGAAGTCTCTTTTATATAGACCTTAGTGGTCCCCTAATACTGTCAAAATCACCCTTTAGCATCTCTATGGAACACTCCGGGCTACACTCTCTACACTCTACATTGGCTCCCTATACATTTTAGAATAGATTTTAAGATTGTATTGTTTGTTTCAAGGCCTTAAATGGTCTGGCCCTGTAGTTTTGTATGAAATTTTAACAGCAGAAAATTCAGCACAACCAGTCATTGCATCCTTCAAATCAGCGAGTTTTAGAAGTACCAAGATCCAGGTATAAACAAGGTGGGGGGTGATCAGGCTTTTGCAGTAGCTGCCACGAGACTCTGGAACAAGTTACCCCCCACCCCTCTGATATTAGCACTATTACAGATGTAGCTCTTTTAAGGTCTAACCCCACTAACACAGAACGTTTACGGAACGTTAGTTTCTGGTTCTTTAAAGGTTGGTTTGAACCAAACCAAAAACTAACGTTTAGGGAACATTCCCTCCGGGTTATAACGTTCCCTAAACGTTAAGAGAACCAACCAACTGCTGTTGCGCTGTACCTCCACGCAACAGGGGGTGGCAGTAGCTCAGTACGTAGGGAGTTGGGTTGGGAACCGGAGGGTCACTGGTTCAGTCACTTGATTTAGATTCACTCAAAAATGATTGGTAATCTATTTATTTTAAGGCTGATATCAATTTAGCTTAAAACAATACTTTTGTGCATGACTTCGGTTTTTTAAGTGTAGTAGGTGAAAATACTCAAAAATTCACTTCTTTCATTTTACTTCTAACAAGTGGCTCAGTTTCCAAATCAAACCGTTACACCCCCATGCCAGAAGGGGGAAGACCTCCGCTCTGAGTTGACCGATACAAGTCCTTCCTTGTTGAAGACAGCTACAGGACCAGATTAGGACCGGTTTTGATCAGGTTTACCAAAAAGAAAAGTTTTGCTGAAGTGAACAACTCACTTTAGCTGTTATTTTTTCCCCTAGTCGCCATCTTGCCAGTCAAGCAGTGAGTCAGTGAGTGAATCTTTTCTTTTTAGTAAACTCTTTGTGCACAAACAATGTTCTCAATGCTGGAGGTCATGTGTGGAGCCCCATGTTGTGTCGCGCCTTCTTAGTGTTTTAAAAATAGTGATTTTGATGCTATTATAGTAGCGCCCCTAGCACTCCCACTCAAAAGGCCATTTGAACAAAAACAACAATACGGTAAATCTTAAAAAGTGGTGCTTCTGTCCTAATGCATTTAAACAAAAAGTTGACAACAAGTTCCTAGGTTGCATTTTTGAGAGTCGTGCTTCTGCATATATGGACTGCATATATCTTGCACTTTGTTTGCTGCTGTGCACAACGTGTATGGTTTGCCGCATTGTATGTTTTGTGTCATCGTATTAACCTGCTTGCAATCTTGTTCCAAATAAAATATACCAGTTCTTTTAAATAGTTTTAGTGTACAGTACATAAATAAAACTAGTACAATCAAAGTCCTTTTACGCAGGTCACTCGGGGGCCATCTTGCAATGCACTTATCAGCAAGCTAAGTGAAGGGGAAACACACAGGAAGGGACGTAATATGTGTAGGCTACACAGCTGCAATACTGGCTTTACAAACTAACCCCATGCATTTCTGTGGATGCTGTGTCTCCCCATTACAAAGTTTCTATTCTTTTTGCAAAAGTACAAATTGTCTGGTCTTTCATTTCAGATGAATCCGTTCCACAAACAAGAAAGCTTTCCATTACGGGGCGTGTGTCTGGAATCCCTGTCCGCAAGTTAACATTTATGCATGCATTTAGGAAACCAGTTATATTTCCTGCCATGAAACTACATTCAACCTGGTGCATATCATGTGACTGTTCTGATTTGTGTGTGTGTGTCTTCCTTTCAGGTCAGCAGACGTCATTGAATCCACCAGCTGCATGTAAGTTGCAAGACAAGCGATTGTCTAAACGTAACAGCATAGGTTCTTCTTTTGCAATGGCAGGTGCAAGAAACCTACCCTAAATGAACTGACCAATATTCATATCTACTTTTTTTAAATGAGTCAACACCACACAGGAAACAGCCAGTCGCCCAGAGCTGGATGGGTCTATTTTAACGCAAGCTCGGCCTGCCACTTCAGCTTGGGACCCAGTTGACGATACGATGGCTTTGAATTTTTCCAATTAAATACAATTGCATGACAAGGAACTTGAGAGAAACTTTAACTTTTTTATGTTGGTAACTCATCACACAAAGGGAGGTGAGCCATGGAGATGGAAGTGAGAGGTAAGAAGACTCACCTAAGTTGTTCACATATAAGTATGCACTCACCTAAAGGATTATTAGGAACACCTGTTCAATTTCTCATTAATGCAATTATATAATCAACCAATCACATGGCAGTTGCTTCAATGCATTTAGGGGTGTGGTCCTGGTCAAGACAATCTCCTGAACTCCAAACTGAATGTCAGAATGGGAAAGAAAGGTGATTTAAGCAATTTTGGCATGGTTGTTGGTGCCAGTTGGTGCCAGTATTTCACAATCTGCTCAGTTACTGGGATTTTCACGCACAACCATTTCTAGGGTTTACAAAGAATGGTGTGAAAAGGGAAAAACATCCAGTATGCGGCAGTCCTGTGGGCAAAAATGCATTGTTGATGCTAGAGGGCAGAGGAGAATGGGCCGACTGATTCAAGCTGATAGAAGAGCAACTTGGACTGAAATAACCACTCGTTACAACCGAGGTATGCAGCAAAGCATTTGTGAAGCCACAACACGCACAACCTTGAAGAGGATGGGCTACAACAGCAGAAGACCTCACCGGGTACCACTCATCTCCACTACAAATAGGAAAAAGAGGCTACAATTTGCAAGAGCTCACCAAGTTGACAGTTGAAGACTGGAAAAATGTTGCCTGGTCTGATGTGTCTCGATTTCTGTTGAGACATTCAGATGGTAGAGTCAGAATTTGGCGTAAACAGAATGAGAACATGGATCCATCATGCCTTGTTACCACTGTGCAGGCTGGTGGTGGAGGTGTAATGGTGTGGGGGATGTTTTCTTGGCACACTTTAGGCCCCTTAGTGCCAATTGGGCATCGTTTAAATTCCACGGCCTACCTGAGCATTGTTTCTGACCATGTCCATCCCTTTATGGCCACCATGTACCCATCCTCTGATGGCTACTTCCAGCAGGATAATGCACCATGTCACAAAGCTCGAATCATTTCAGATTGGTTTCTTGAACATGACAATGAGTTCACTGTACTAAAATGGCCCCCACAGTCACCAGATCTCAACCCAATAGAGCATCTTTTGCCACGTAGAATTAAGGCAGTTCTGAAAGCGAAAGGGGGTCAAACACAGTATTAGTATGGTGTTCCTAATAATCCTATAGGTGAGTGTCACCTCCCTTGGCTCCATTCGACATGTTCCTGTTGCCCTGCTCAACAGTCACAGAGATGCAGGAGTTCAACAGGAGTCTCGGTCAACCGGAGAGGAGGAACAAAATGTGCCCATAGTCCTGCCCTAAGATTAACACTATATCAGTCATTCTCCTTGTATAGTTGAAAAGGTATTTGCTACCACTGAAGTTCTCTTGTAGAGCACATAGAATATAAATAGAATAGAATATAAGGCCAATTTTGCTGAAATATACTGAATAATCAAACTACTTTACTTTCTGTGTAATAGGCAAAAGCAATAGATTCCTAAGAGATGTCATATCTTAAAAGCTAAACCCAGTTTCATTGACAACATTGCTGTATTCACTTTATCATATTCCAGTGGTGAGCAGTCTGTGATTTCCCCACCCCACCTGAGAATGCATGCTGCCACTGGAAGCCTGCAAAAATCACCAAACTGTGATTTTTGCAAAAGCTTTCAAAAAGCTTCAAGCGCAAGAATATTAAAGCTGACTCCTACAACTGTCAGGTGAAATTCATTCTTCATCTTATGTTTCTCTCAAGACATATGCCTTCCAACTCTTCTTTCCTCACGACCGACCTATATGAACGTCGTCAGATATTACCACCAGCTGAGACAAAGCCTTCTTAAATAATATCTGAACAAAACCAGCAGACATTATCTACCATCCAAATATTACATTCCAAAAATGTTTGAAGGACAAAAGAAAGTGTCTTTACACTTTTACTCTTGTGCCATCATTCATTATTCAGACAATTTCTGTCAGGTCCATAAAGTCAAGAACAATGAAGTCAATAAAAATGCTTTAAGAAATGATATTGAATAAATTACAAATTAAGTTTGGCAGTATGGCTCTGTTCAGAGGAGTCCCCTGACCAAGGTAAAGCTGGGGAGGTGGTGGGTTGCAGAGAAGCGAGCAGAAAGCAGTTAGGATTAAACTAAAGCAGCTAAAGTAGCGATTTAGCAGAGAGGGGAGTTGATGAGCAGATGCGCTGATGCGGATCAGCTGATGAGACCGTGGGTCTTGACTACTTGACCTGTCAAAACAGACGCTGACGCTCAATTTCTGGTAGGATGAACGCATAAATAGAATGTAAGAATTTACAACATTTAACTGTTATTTTTGAAGTTAGTCCAATCTAAGAAGAATGTACACATTACGTGTGTGTAATGTTACTGAAAGGAAACAGAAATTGGAAATTCTTGTCTTTGTTAGAAGCATTTCATGTGCAGCTTTCCAACTAAATCAATACCATACCAACAACAAAAGTTGTTTTCTTTCTGACCTTCAGAAGCAGAACCGTTAGGAAATACAAGTTTAACGCTTTAGAAGAGAAAAGATTGACTTTGTAAACATTAGTAATTTACTTTTTTTCCACAGTGATATAACAACTGTATGACAAAGTTAAAGTATTCCAAACCAACTGTTCACGGCTGTCCCGGTAAGTTTATTCATAATAAGTCATCATTCTTAAATTGACTTGTGTCACATTTGTCAATAACAATCAATCTTAGAGGCCAACAGTGTTTATTTCAGCTCAAGTTGGTGCCTGAAGGCAACATTATAGATAGAATTTACACAATAGAAGTATTTTAAATGCTTATTGTCACTTTGAGTACATCATGACTGGCAGCCTACTGTTGTTTATCACTTTTAGCTTATTGCATTTTATATGATACCAAGTATTAGGAGAAACGAAGACATCTACTGTAGAATAGTTTGATCAATAAGGATTTTCCAATCTATTCAATAAGAAAACTGTATAAACCCTATAGCTAGTGATGCTGGCGGACTCTAGTTGATCTGTTGTCTGTACGGATCAACACTCACAGTTCAGAATGCCTGCAGATCAATTGCAAAGTGTAACCCTAATAATAGTGTGAAATACATTTTTATTGTCGCTGTTACTTAGTAGGCTGTTAAATCTCTATGGAGTGTTGCTGTGAAAAGATACAGGATACAGGACAACCGTGATGGCTGGTATCAACCGGATAGAAGAGAAAAGCAGAGTTCAGTGCCTTATAAATGTCTGCGCTGCTCTCTGATGCTCCGAAACGGACGTAGGAGGCCACAGAAACATTACTGCCAAAAAATGTGGTGCGTTACTATAACTGAAGCTGTTTTTATCATCAGACCAACTAGATCTCTGAGCAGAGAGGCAAAGACTTTTCTTACTGTTCTTCCTTGGTTAGTTATAGCGCATAAATGCTGACAATTGGCTGAGGTTGAGTAAAATTTCATAGTAAGCCAATCAGAGGTAGCGTTGGGCGGGTGGAGTTGGATGGACACACAACGAAAAACACAAGCGAGTCAGTCAACGAAAGACAGCTATGGTGAGCCCAAATCAGGGGAAATAAATATCAAAAGTTCCAAAACATCAAATACTTATTTCCCTCATTCTTGTTGTAATTCTGTCTCTCACTGTTCAAATATTTCTACCATTAACATTATAGACTGATCATTTCTTTGTCAGTGTGCAGAGGTACACTTATAAGCTCCTTTAAAGAGGGGTGGGGGGGGTGTCACATTTAAGCATTTAAAAATGTATTTGAAAGTAACGCATTAGTTACTTTCTGACGTAACTAGTTACTCTTATTACTTGTAACTGAGTAACTCATTTAGTTACTTTTTGGAAGAAGTAACTAGTAACTGTAACTAATTACTTTTGAAAAGTAGCTTTGTGACTGTATTACACCGGAAAGGGTTCCAACAGCGGGACGTACGACAGTCTGCAGCTAAAGATTTGAGCTAAAAGACACAAACTGGCACTTGGTCATTGCTGTTGTTGGAAAAACAACACAGACAGGACTAAATGGTGCATTTTACTTGAAACTGGTAAACCTCATCGTGCATTTAAAGTTATTGTAAAATACCCTTTTAACAGCACCTTAGTGGTGAAAAATGTTCCACCCTTTTTTGTGATTATCGGAAAATGTATCCGATCCGTGACTCAAAATCGTGATCCGAACTGTGAGTTTTGTGATCCGTTGCACCACTAACTAAAGCAAAGTCAGTAAAAGAAGTAATGGGAATTGGATATATATTGAAGCCTTCACTTCCCCTCGGCTCTATGGAGCATTTAAGCTTTTCTGGATCGCATCTCCTGCTTCCAGCCTCAGCAGCTGTTTTCAGCAAAGGCCTGGTGTACACTACTTGCCCAATACCAAACGGCAGACATACTGAACACAGTGGATCTACATAGACAGAAATTGTAGCTGCACTTTGATTCATCAGCTGGACACAAACAGGCTAACATAATTCTCAATGTTTCTCTGTGTCTGCCAGTAGGCAAGTGTTAGCTTTAGCAGTAACAGCTTTTTTAGGTGATAATATTCAGCCTATATGTTGTTTTCCCAGCTGTTCTGCTGCCCACTGATAAAATGTGCTCCTGTTAGTACATCAGACATGTTGAAAAATGTTAATGTGCTCTCTGTGAGTGAGCAAGAAAAAAATCTGATAATCTGTGATCGTTTCTAGTTAAGATGCTTTTCCAAAGCAAATGTAAGAAGATGTGTAAGACGGTCTTTACAGTCATCCTTTCGTTAAGATGCTTTATGGGAACAGGGCCCTGCTTCAACGATAACTGGCAGAAAAGATACTCGCAGCACTGATGATGTAATAAACGTAGAAGTGATGAGCGTAGAAGTATTCTGACTGCTTTAGTGAACATGTATAAAACCATTAAACCACCAACATGTCTTACAGATCAAAGGCCTTTACAAGCGGTGGGGTGGGGGTTGACAAATGAACCACACCAAGATGTGAAATTGAATGGACAGTAGAAAGAGTCTGCAGTTTGAATGGACAGTAGATAGAGTCTGCAGTGTGAATGGACAGTAGATAGAGTCTGCAGTTTGAATGGACAGTAGATAGAGTCTGCAGTGTGAATGGACAGTAGAAAGAGTCTGCAGTTTGAATGGACAGTAGATAGAGTCTGCAGTTTGAATGGACAGTAGATATAGTCTGCAGTTTGAATGGACAGTAGGTAGAGTCTGCAGTTTGAATGGACAGTAGATAGAGTCTGCAGTTTGAATGGACAGTAGATAGAGCCTGCAGTGTGAATGGACAGTAGAAAGAGTCTGCAGTTTGAATGGACAGTAGATAGAGTCTGCAGTTTGAATGGACAGTAGATAGATTCTGCAGTGTGAATGGACAGTAGATAGAGCCTGCAGTGTGAATGGACAGTAGAAAGAGTCTGCAGTTTGAATGGAGAGTAGATAGAGTCTGCAGTGTGAATGGACAGTAGATAGAGTCTGCAGTGTGAATGGACAGTAGATAGAGTCTGCAGTTTGAGCTCCTACCAGACCAGCGGAGGTTAGGGGCTCCGGAGACTCCAGCCCTGTCTCCCCCTGTAAGCTTTTTTATGGAGCTTCCTTTTAGCAAAATACTGGTAAACAGTTCCATACACCACATGTGTCAAACTCAAGGCCCGCGGGCCAAATCCGGCCCCTCACAGATTGTGATCCTTATCACATATCAATTTAGGTTCACATACATTTTTGTCGCTTTTTCAAAATTTTGTTGCTTTTTTCATCATTTGTGCTACTTTTTCTGAAGACCTTTTGTATATATAGAATAAGTTGATCAATAAGGTGTTTTCAATCAATTAAATGACTGTATACACAAACTAGAAAACAATTAATAGAAAATTGGAAATTGGAATAAAGTGTGGTATTCAAACTAAAGTAGAGTGCTTGTCGCATTCAAACAAAGCAAAAAATACAAAGGGACCTCCATGAAATAGGGATGGTGGTCACAAATGGGGACTACTTTCAGCAGCGGATTAATACACATTTGGTGCTCTAGTGGGTTTATTTATTTATAAAGGGAAAATGCACATTAATGAGCATGAACCTGTAAATGTACCATATTTAGCCATAAAGGCTAATTGCTAATGTGCTGCTGACAACAAAACAAACGTAGCCTGGTCCTACCAGACTCTGGTCCATTTCATTTGTACAGAGAGTCTGGCCTCTCTCCATTGACAAACGGGTACTCTGTTGAAGATTAAAACTATTGGATCTGCCCTGCCATAACCAATCGCTAACGTTAGGCGGCGACATTGGCTTAACATCGCTAGTGTTAGCCTAAGCCAATTCCTTCACCACTAATTGAGCAAGCTGGAAAATCAAACTATTCCCGAACCCCGTGGGAAGGAGGGCCACAACATCATGGATCGCCAAAAGAGCTCAGCAAAGATTGTTCGTGCTCGGGCTTTAACTTCTGGATATTTGGCCACAACGGACCGAATGGCTTCGCTTGCATCCTGCTCTGTCACTCCCTCTGTTCGATGATTGGACCGCCACATATTTGGCCAGAGAAAACCCAACACATACCGTGAACCCAGATGTAGTACTGAAGGGAAATGAAAATTGAGTGGAAGTACGTAGGAGGACGGAGCCAGGATAACACAAACGTGGAATACATACCAATTACAGCGTGTTACTTTTCGTAGCCATACGTACGAATGGTTCATGACTGAACAGAGTAGCTCATTGATGTGTTTTTAAAAAGTATGGAGCTCTATGCCACAAAGCAAGAAGATATACATACACTACTTAGTGGATACAGGTTTGGGTTTATAGCATGGGAGTAAGAAAAATATATCTGTTTTACTTTCAGGCCTAAGGACACAACAGAAAACAGACTTTCAGGAATCCGTTAGAGGTCAGGAACACACATTACATAAAACCATATTCATTTAAAAATGTAAAATACTTCCTGGAGTTTTTTTTACCCTTTCAATTTGGTTAACCCCAATTTTGAAATCTGAGAAAATCTTAGATTACTCTACTAGAAAAGGTTTGATGCAACTGGGCAGCGAATGTCAGCTTGCCATGAAGGCAATCTCCAGGAAGCGTATCAGATGTTTTCTTTGAAGGCAGATATATGGGGGTGGCAGCAGTCTCTTTGTTCAGGTTCCTCCCTAAATGTGAAATAGTCATCACTGCTTAAACTGCTCCTGCCAAAAGCAGAGTTCTACCTGTAGCTCCACCTGCTTCATCTACAAAGACGCGGCTCCATGTGTGATCACTTCTCTGATGAAACACTAATCTTTTACTAATGTTTTCACACCACATCAGGCCCGTACATTAGATTAGGAGTTCCACCATGATCAAATATGCCTTTGATTAATAAAAAAAGGTTGTGAAATCAACTGAAAATCAACTGTAAATACACAGAAATGAGTGGCTCCTGGCAGTAAGCATGCACGTGTGTGTGTGTGTGTGTGTGTGTGTGTGTGTGTGTGTGTGTGTGTGTGTGTGTGTGTGTGTGTGTGTGTGTGTGCGAGCGCTTGCTGTCACACTGAGAAGCAGCGGGCGAGTATTACACACTGAGAAGTAAATATTCACTTAGAGATAACATCATAAGCATCCTTCCTTCTTTCGTATGCCCCCCCCCGCCATACACACACACACATACTCGCCCCTCTCTTTCTTCTCTCTCTATATGTATATTTATATATGTAATATATATGTAATTTATATATACATATATATATATATATATATATATATATATATATATATATATATATATATATATGTTATATATATTTGAAATATGTAGTATGTATCAATCTCTCTTACTCCCTTTGTGGTTGCAGGTGTACTTCACTGACTACACAGCTCAAATGCTTATCTACACAGAGCAGGCAGCGCAGTCAGTAGCTCTGTGTGTGTGTGTGGGGGGGGGGTATTGTGGTGCTTACACCTCACAGAGGGGTACTTTATATATTTTCTTGGGGGGGGGTTAAGATGTGGTACACAGTGAGAGTTGAGTGGCTTGTCTTTTAAAGCACTGACGCTAAACAGATTTTTATCAGGTTGAATTTTTTTTTCTGCCGGGTAACACAATTTAAAGGCAAAGTCCGCCAGAAAAAAGGGAGCTTTGTATGGTTTGTGGGCTGAAGAATCACAGCGGCTGAGTGTGTGGGGATGGACAGCATGTGGCTGCTGGGACAATGCTTTGTCTGCAAGGTTCGGATGTAGCTGTAGACACTACATTCATCATTTTATTATTAATGATTTTATTCTTCTTTCATGTTTTTGTTTAAAGCAAACGCATGGTTTCATTCTCTTGATAGACCTGATTTTGCCAGACGTTGTCTTACTCAGGTTCTAGTCAGAAAATTTGATTAAAGTTGTCATTGTTGGGCAATTTAGAAACCTATATAATTCTGATATAAAAAAACAGGTCAAATTTGACCTGAAGACATCGGAAGCGTTAATAAAATGAGAAAATACTCTATATATGTCAAGTATTTGACTATATTTAATTTACACAGGAGTATACAAAAAGGCTTTACCTTTTGATTATTTCATATAGACTATTTCATAAATGACCAGAGAGGGTGTGATATATAGTGATATTTATTGTTATTGACATATAAAATTACCTTTATCGAGAGAGATGATTTGGGCCTTTTTGCAAAGGCCCACCCCCCACTCACTGTACCTAGATACCATTTTGGCAAATTCTAAGAAAATCTATTTTTCCAGGAACCATTATTGTGACAACTGTAACAATTATCTACCGCCATGTTTGTCACAGAAGACGTTTCAGCCAGCGGAGAGAGAGCCTGGCCAGTCACAGGTTGTGATAAGCTATTTAAGAAGCCATTTATATTTCATTTCAATCAGAGCAAATCCACTCTAATTAAAAAATGTCATTGTAAACTACTCAACCTTTACTGGCAACTTCCCTTTCCCAATAATCAGGTGAAGTCATTAATGAGCGACCGCTAGCGCTTAATTTCTCTCCCCACTAAGTCCACTCTCTCTTTTGGATTTTTATTTCCTTCGGTGAGAACGGAGCAATACAACGATAAGAGAAGTTGCCGGGGAGAAAAACCTTTAACCCTTGGTGTAATTACTTCTCTTTGTGTCTTTCTTTTTAAATTAATTTTAATTACAGGCGTCAGCGTTGCCTGTAAATGTCCACTTTCTGCTAATCTAAAGTAATGTGACTGCTAATGAAGAGGGAATTGAATGCATGGAGCCAAGTGGCCTTTTGGCTTCGAGACCCCACCCCACCCCCCTGGCTCACTTACCCAGTGGTCAAGGATACATGGGCAAGTGGGCATGAGAAGTGTTAATAGCGTCATGTAGTCAAAGCAGCCAAGTGTGAATGATAAACACAGAATACTCTCTTCTCATAAAGGAAAACCTGGCTTTGGTCAACTGAAGCACAAAGCATACATGTAACAAGCAAGAATGCCTCATTGCATGCTCAGAAAGGATGCTTTCAATAACTAGAATTAACTTAAAATATTTAACCCCTCAACATTAATTTTTCCCTTTTATTTCCCCTTTGACGTTAAACAAGTCTTTCTTTTTTTTGCGGTTACGATTTAAAACAACCCCACCCCCGTCCCCGTCTCAACCGATAAAAAAAAGTCTCTCTCAACCTCTGCCGTGTTACAACAATCAAAAGAACTAAAAGCAGAAGATATGACAGTAGCACAGTAGCAGCTCCCCTATGTCTTCTTCTTCTACACACCGGTCAGATGAGTTTTCTCATTCACCCCCAATTTGCCTCTCAATATTTGATCAGTCTCTCTATTGTGCCATTTTCTTCCAGATGAGAGCTATAGCCCTTTTTTTTGCCTTGTAGTATAGCAAAATCAATAACTTCTTGCATTGGTTGCAGCAAAATCATCATCGGGTCACGTGGAACGTTCTCAAACAAGATGAACATATTTTTATTGATCGCCTCCCTCCAGAAGGTTTTCATTTTGTCCCACTCCCAGACACAGTGCAGAAATGTTCCTTTAGTTTGTTGCATTTCAAACAACGGTCCGGTATATCACTGTTGTATTTATTCTATTTAACAGGAGGTGTGTATGTCTGTGTCAGCCAATTATATTGGATAGGCTTTAAATTAGTCACAAGTTTGAGTTTGATGTTTTCTGAAATGTCCTCTTTCAAGTCTGCCCTCCATATCTCAAGTTTAACTATTGATGTTTCTCCAGAGCCAGATGCAAGACAAAGCCTATTATTACCAGTGTTGTGAAATATTCTTTATATATTATATATATTATAGAGTTGAATTGCTCTATATATGCTTAAAATACTGTAGAGAACTGGCCTGGAATAAGCAAACTATTGGAATAATTGGGTTTTTAATTAAAAAAAGGATAAATGGACTGCATATACACTTACATTTCTACCTTACAAAGTGCTTTACAATATGCCTCCTATTCACACACACACACACACCGACACACCGACATACACACACACTTGCCTTCGTTTTAGGGTCAAACCAATCAAATCCAACCATCAACTTAACAAAACCCCTTTTGAAAAAAGGACATTTAGTAAAAAAAAAAAAAAAAAAACTGCTGAAATGAAATAGAAATGACTTGCAATAAATTGTTATCTTACAAAATACACGCAGGATAAAATGGATTTCATAAAATTTTCCTTGAGTTGAGAAGACCTGACAGTGACCATGAAACCTGACAGTGGCATCTGCTGAAAGAAGGTTTTTAAAACTTGAGCTGACCTGCGATCATCTATGGCACCAGAACGCCTCACTGGACTTGCCTTTATTGGTATAAACCAGACATCTGCTACGATGATGTCGTTGACAATGTAGCCCCAGAGAGGCCGAGATTTAGAGGACTTTGTCTCTGATGTTTGATGGTGGTGAAAGGATGGACAGCTATTTGGAGTGTACTCATTTTGCACTGCTATATACACTCACCGGCCACTTTATTAGGTACACCTGTCCAACTGTTCGTTAACACTTAATTTCTAAGCAGCCAATCACATGGCGGCAACTCAGTGCATTTAGGCATGTAGACATGGTCAAGAGAATCTCCTGCAGTTCAAACCGAGCATCAGTATGGGGAAGAAAGGTGATTTGAGTGACTTTGAACGTGGCATGATTGTTGGTGCCAGAAGGGCTGGTCTGAGTATTTCAGAAACTGCTAATCTACTGGGATTTTCACGCACAACCATCTCTAGGGTTTACAGAGAATGGTCCGAAAAAGAAAAAACATCCAGTGAGCGGCAGTTCTGTGGGCGGAAATGCCATGTTGATGCCAGAGGTCAGAGGAGAATGGCCAGACTGGTTCGAGCTGATAGAAGGGCAACAGTGACTCAAATAACCACCCGTTACAACCAAGGTGGGCAGAAGAGCATCTCTGAACGCACAGTACGTCGAACTTTGAGGCAGATGGGCTACAGCAGCAGAAGACCACATCGGGTGCCACTCCTTTCAGCTAAGAACAGGAAACTGAGACTACAATTTGCACAAGCTCATCGAAATTGGACAATAGAAGATTGGAAAAACGTTGCCTGGTCTGATGAGTCTCGATTTCTGCTGCGACAGTCGGATGGTAGGGTCAGAATTTGGCGTCTACAACATGAAAGCATGGATCCATCCTGCCTTGTATCAACGGTTCAGGCTGGTGGTGGTGGTGTCATGGTGTGGGGAATATTTTCTTGGCACTCTTTGGGCCCCTTGGTACCAATTGAGCATCGTTGCAACGCCACAGCCTACCTGAGTATTGTTGCTGACCATGTCCATCCCTTTATGACCATAATGTACCCAACTTCTGATGGCTACTTTCATCAGGATAATGCGCCATGTCATAAAGCTGGAATCATCACAGACTGGTTTCTTGAACATGACAATGAGTTCGCTGTACTCAAATGGCCTCCACAGTCACCAGATCTCAATCCAATAGAGCATCTTTGGGATGTGGTGGAACGGGAGATTCGCATCATGGATGTGCAGCCGACAAATCTGCGGCAACTGTGTGATGCAATCATGTCAATATGGACCAAACTCCCTGAGGAATGCTTCCAGCACCTTGTTGAATCTATGCCACGAAGAATTGAGGCAGTTCTGAAGGCAAAAGGGGGTCCAACCCGTTACTAGCATGGGGTACCTAATAAAGTGGCCGGTGAGTGTATATGTTTAACGCTATTTAGGGGACCACTATTAACTGTTACACTGCAGAACGGCATGCTGGGTACAGCTCACTCTCCGTCCCTTCAAGAACAGATGTAGAAAGAAAGACTGACTGAAAGATTTGACATTGCAGCAAACTCATTTCAACTTCAGCAATGTTATTTTCAGAATGAACCCTTTTCTTCCTGGAAATAACCTGGTCCCAAATAGCTATCTGTGAGGAAAAAAATGCATTTAGTCTAGCATTACTAGGGACGCAAGTGAGTCATGGCTGGTGTGTATTATTCATGATCCAGATCCTTCTCCACAGCGCTGTGGAGGAGGGTCTGGCTAGTCCACACAGCATTCCTGGATGGGAGAGAAACATGCTCTGTTGGCATTTCTTTAAATCAATCAAAATCACCTTGGGCCAGACGGAGCCATGGTGCCGCTGCAAAATAGCCTCAGGAAGGAACTTGTTTTGGTGGAACACGTTTAGGTTCAAAAGTAGTTTTAGTCTTGCAACAGAAACTCAGATTGGACAGATAGTCTAGCTAGCTGTCTGGATTTACCCTGCAGGGATCTGAGGACCAGGGAACCCTCCTCAGAAATTTGGGTTTCCTCAACCATATTGTAAAAAAATAACGTGGATGGTTCCATACAATGGTCTTCACAAGTTAAATAATGGATCAGGTCACTATTTTCACTGAATTTGGGTGTTTTATTTAATTTTATAGCATTTTAAGAAAATAAAAAAGCTTTAAGAACACTGAAAAAAGTGACAGAAATGTAAGGAAAAAACAATAAAAATGTCCAAAAAAACATATGTAAAAAGTGAGAAAGAACTTGGGGACAACAAATGTAGGAGAAAGCTTCAAAAAATCAACAAAGAACTTTGGGAAAAGTGACCCAGAAAAACTAATTGTTGGTCTATGGGAAGACGACACAAGGGTTAACCATAGTCCTCATTATGAATAACTAAACATCACAGTTGAAGTTATGAGTGGATCACATTTAGATAATTTGACCCTGTGATAACCAAGCAAGCGTGTTATTTTGTTTGTTTTTTTGGCTTAACTTTGGAGCTTTTGTATCAAAAATGTTGGTGGGTTCACAGACAGCCAAAATTTTGATAATCCAGTTATTTCAGCTTCTTTCTGGGGTAAATGCTTTTTCTTTTTGGCAATCTTTTAACCAATCATGCTTTTTCAAACCTGCTGGCGGGATTTGGGTTAGGGAGGGTTATGTTTAATCCAAATGACGTGTCTGTTAGACTCTTCAACACTCACAAAGCAGTCAGTCTGAAAAATCTGTAACCTTAGCAACTTATTTGGAGTGCATTTTGGATAGACCGATTGCAGGTCTTACTTGTGGGAACCATCTGCCGTTCCTAAACTAGTCGACACATATCCCCAAGTTGGCTACACATCTGCATGTTCTTCTCTCTGAAGTCAGAGGATTAGGAATTGAAATTCAAAGTGTAGAATTTGCATACCGTCCCTTTCAGGTAAAAAGCCTTGCATGTTGTTTTTCAGGAAATCTGAATTTTTACCTCAGTAGGAGTAGACAAAGTCGTCTCTTCACTGTTCACCCAGACAGACAGAAGTAAAGGTTGACCAATAGAATAGATTTTTAGGGGCATATTTTTTGGGCTTTTCCCTTTATTTCAAAGTGCATAGACAGGAAAGGAGGGAGAGACACGGGGGATGACATGCAGCAAAGGGCCGCAGCTCGGATTCCAACCCGGGCCGCTGCAAAGGACTCAGCCCACATGGGGCGCTCGCTCTTACTGGGTAAGCTAGAGGCCACCCCTTTCTTTTTCTACCAACTGAGCTATCCGGGCGGCCACATAGAATTGATTCATAAGAATGCTCCGGGTTTTTTTGCAAAGCCAATCTACCGCTCCGTAAACCACTGTCTGATCAAGTTGTTCCCTGCACCATGCAGCTTAGTTTCTAGATGTAGACAGTCATAGAGGACAGAGTAACGTGAGGAAAATTCCACAACAGATACGTCGGTTGGTCACAAGGTTTACCAGTGTACCGCAACATTTTGTCAACATTTGGTTCTAGGTTGCTAGGTAGTGTCTGTTAGCTCCCAGGGCTGTAGGATGCTAGGTAGTGTCTGTTAGCTCCCAGGGCTCTAGGATGCTAGGTAGTGTCTGTTAGCTCCCAGGGCTCTAGGATGCTAGGTAGTGTCTGTTAGCTCCCAGGGCTGTAGGATGCTAGGTAGTGTCTGTTAGCTCCCAGGGCTGTAGGATGCTAGGTAGTGTCTGTTAGCTCCCAGGGCTCTAGGATGCTAAGTAGTGTCTGTTAGCTCCCAGGGCTGTAGGATGCTAGGTAGTGTCTGTTAGCTCACAGGTTTCTATAGCGCAAGTAATATTTTTCCTCTAGGTCGTACCGGTGCACCTAATGTCCTCGCATCTGCTGCCTCTCCACAAACAAAGCAATGTTGTTTATATCAATATGGTTTAATTTTGAATTACATGACCCATTTCTTCTGTAAAGCCGTGCCTGTGTTGGATCTCTCCTCTTACTCTCCGCGCAGCCCCACCCCCCATTCACTCCAGAAACAAGTGGCGTTTCTCAATACCAAGTAAGCAAAGAACGGACTTGTGTTCTTGGGGAGACCGTTCTTGCTGGTTGTACCTGGAAGAATGAACTCGCAAGTTCAGAAGCACACAAAACGCTGTTGACAGTTTTTGAGACGAAGCGTTCTTCTGTCCTCAGTTGTCCCCCGATAAAAACAATTACAACAATACACAGAAAAAACGCCGAATGCAATGAATGAAATACAGAATAACAGCGGTAAAAATTGTTATAAATATCTTACAGTTGTGAACCTGGCTTATCTCTGCCATTGTCGCTGCTGCAGTGGTCTGTCTAAATGGGGGGCAAGAGGGGGCAGGGGGGGTCTGTGAGCTGACTGACTGACCGGCTCGCGAGAGTCATTCCCGGATGGCGAGCTTGCTACGCCCGCCGGGGATTGCGGAGCTTTCCAACTCCGAAGGCTTTTTTAATTCACCGTCAACTTTTGTTAAACTGCCGATATTCAAAATCTACACAGTTGGTTTCTCGCCTTAAAACGTCTTAAAAATGAAATTATTGATTTAATAATAGACGTAAATTGTGAAAAACGTTCCACTTCTGTTGTATCTGTGTACCGGAAACCATCCGCGCTTTACAACCAAATTGAATTCTGGGATACTGGCCCTGCCAAGTTCACACAAGTTACCATCCGATGTATCCTCGGTAAAATGGGCGTGTCGAGAACACATCCGGGAATTTTAACTGTTCTTGGCGAAATGCTAACTTGTGTATTGGGTCAGTACTTTGGCGACCGAACATGACGTTTCACAAGAACACAAGAACACAAGTCCATAGAAGAACACAGATTGAGAAACGCCCAAGGAGAGACACAGCGGCGCCGGTCCGCACTTCTGACATATGTCTACAGTGTTATTAACACAGCTGTATATTGTTAAGCATGAGAGGCAATCCTGTCTTTGTACCAGTGTTTCCGCTGATAACTCTGTTATCGCAGCGGCCACGGCAAAAAACACAGAAGAAGTTATTGAATGCAACTGACTTCAGTTGGTAGAGTAATAGCGTGTGAGACGGAGCCTGCTGGACCTAGGCGAGAGATGTGACCCATGGCCAAAATATCATAGTTCATAAAAATGTAGCGCAGTGATGATACAGACATTTCATACACACAAGTTGTGTAACTTTACTGACCTGCTGTTTGACCGCCGCTGGACCCATTCATAATGAGTAGCGTCTCTGTGAGTACGTCCATTGCACTCCTTCTCTCTCCCTAGCTCTTTTAATCAGTTATTGTTGAAAACAAGTGAAGGAGCTTTCTCAGAGATACATTTTTTAAATATATCCTAGGCTATTTATTTCAGATCATTTTAATTTACATGTGTTGCAGCTGTATGTATGTAACTTCAACATGAGATGAATGTAGCACAATATGGATGTAAAAGCAATTATAAATAGCCTATGGTTAAAATCAACAAATAATCGTGATAATTAATCATGATCTCAATATTGATCAAAATAATCGTGATTATCATTTTGGCCATAATTGTGCAGCCCTATTAGACAATGAAAGAAAGCCTGGACTTACGTGGAGTGAATAGCGGCCTTCTATAGAACACACACTGCTGTATATCAGTGAACGATGATGGTCCGTGTATTAAATGTGAGCTAGCAGGTCAAATTCAACATCAATTCATTTTTTATGTTTGTTTTTTTTTAGGCATTTTTGGCCTTCTTTTTTATTTTTTTCATAGGCCAGCTGAAGACATGAAAAGGGAGAGAGAGGGGGGAGAATGACATGCAGCAAAGAACCGCGGGGCTGAGTTGAACCT